>JAPMLY010000567.1:0-177500 GCA_026401115.1 Tetraselmis chui
AAACAGGCGGCCGAGTCAGCCACCGCGGCGGCGCAGGCAGCGCGGATTGCGCACCAGGGTATGGAGAACGCGACGGAGGAGGCGATGGCCGCGGCGGAGGAGCGCGTGGAGGCGGCGGCGCGTGCGGCTCAAGAGGCGGAGAGCCGAGCGGCTGCTGCCGCGGGCATGGCGAGTGCGTATGAGGACGTGGCATCCTCGCAAAAGGTGCACGCAGGGTCGATATGTTTCGCAGTGTGGTAATGGCATATGCATTGACACACTTTGGGGGTGCAGGGATGGGAAGGCGCGAGAGGGCCGAAAATCTCATCCACATCTTTTATGGGAAATATTGAAGAAATAATATGAAACATCCAAACACTATATTCGTAACTAAATTCCTAACACTATATACGTAACTTTGATACACAAAGCAAAGCCAAGTTATTTTTCGATAGTTGCTTCCAAACATTGATTTAAAGGAGGCTATCAATCCGGAAAATTAACGGGTGTAATTTTCCCGCTGCGTCTGTTTCGTCTTTCGAATTCTTTGTTTGTAAGGCTTTGGGGAGAATAGTGTTTTTCAAGCTACGTAAAGTGGAGAAAGTGGAATTTTTTTCCCAAATTTTTTTTTGAAAAGAGTGCCAATATGTGTCGGGTGCAGCCCCTCATCATAAAAACTATGTGGCAGCGGTGGGCGAGCTCTGAGGCAGCAGCTGGACAATGAATCCAGGACATTCTTTCTGTAAACAATTTACATTCCAAGTTTTCCAAGGGAACTCTATACTGCCTTCGATGTGGCCAAACATGTGAATAATCTAACGTTTTAACTGGAACTTTACTACCCAACATGACGTTTTGAAGCTCGTAAGTGCGAAGCATGTATGTTTATCATCGTTTAATTTTTTTAATTCTATTTCGTGAGGGATGAGTCGCTTGCGTCATGCACTCTCTCTGGCATGTCAGTGCTCATCCTTCCTTTCCTTATTTCCCCCCTTTCCTCAACTGCGTCAGGAGTTGCGCGGTATGATAGCTGAGCTGCAGTCGCGGCTGCAGGATTTGGCGCAGCGCTCGGCGCGGCTGGAGCCGGAGCCCGAGCCGGAGCCCACCCGTGCGGAGTCGTGGATTCGCGCGCAGCTGGCGTGGTGGGAGATGTCTCCGGTGTGGCAAAAGATAGTGTCGGTGACGGAGCCCCTGCGCGATTTTGTGGCGATGCTGTGGGCAAAGTTTTGGGCAATGTTGGTGGCGATCGGCCACTGGCTGGTGACGCCATGGAGGTAGGGGGGTCCGTTTGTGTATGGGAGGTGAGTGTGGGGTGGGGGGGGGGGGGGGGGGGGGGGGGGGCGATCACGAGGGAGGTGCAGTGGGAGGAACATGCGGGTGTAGTAAGTTGTAACGAGGCACACAAATAACGAAGCGTGGAGGGGTCGTCTGCTTTTTTGTGTTGGCTGCATCCGCGCGTGTCCGGAGCACTTGTTTCGCGAAACGCTTCTCTACTGTGTTGTATTTTTTGTTAACAACTAGTTCCGCTGTTGGCAAGAAACATGCCAGGTGGCGTTATGTCCTTGATGGCGTTGACGCAGTTCTTTGATCAACGCCGAAAGTGGACAAAGTGGACTCCAAAGAAGCGGACATGTTGTTGGCTGTTACAATCCAATGATATAGAAACCAAGTATACACGTACCTCCTGATATACGGGAGCTCTCATTTTCTCAAGTTCATAAAAACTGAAAAAACATGTTGTTTTAGCCCCCCTGAACTTATTTGTATGAATCGTCTAGTATATTAACAGTACTGACCTACTGGCTAGTTAACACCCTAAACTATACTGCCACAGCTTTTTCCAACTGAAGCAATGCACAATGGGGTGCGAAAGGGTGTGCTGTGCAATATGCAAGCGTAAAATGAGCGTGAGGGGTACTTAATGGAATAACCATATGCGTATATTTCATGAAGCATGGATCTTGCAGTACTTAAACAATACCGCCCTGCTGGCAGTTGAGTAAGTCCTTGTGACAACTTTTTTGACTCAAGCAATGTATGGTTGTGTGTAATATGCTCTTGCGCAATGCCTCCGTGTCGACAGTCTTCAACTTCCCCTCTCGGATGACCTTGGGTTTAGATTACCATAAACCCTAAACCCTAAAAGGTAATGTAGTGCTAAAGTACGCACATACATAGATGAAATACAAGTTCAAAACCCCTTTCTTCCGCCCACCTCAGTTTCCGCCAAAATTCGGAACAGCCGAATTACAGTTTCATGGTCTATTCAAGTTTTATGAAGCCCCAATGTTAATCGAAAAAATGTCTAATTCAATTGGATAGCTGTTTTTATATGACCGACATTATAAATTCAATGCAATTGCGTGCGATCGTACGTGCACTAACGCTAAACACAAAAAATAAAAGAAGTTTTGAGTCCGTCCGTCTTTGTCGATGTATAGCGCTATGTTTTCGGAGTTGTCTTGTACTTGAGACATAATATCGTGCACGAGCAAATCCACTGTCCTACTCGCACCTCCGCACAAAATAGTTGTGGTCGAGTATTCGTAGGGGTGCGTATGCCGGCGACGAAGGTAACAAGAATACCATTCCCCACGGTCTATCCGTCATGCTATTGATTATGCAAAGCTGCGTGTTGTTGCCGGAGCCAGCCTCAGCTGGAATTGTACGTTGTGACAACCGAAATAAAAGACCTGCATATGCTCCTGCGGTGCTCTGTGCATTCTATGGGTTTTGGGACTTGTTTCTATTAATTGTAAATAGAGTGCGAGTGAGCGCATTGTCCATATCATGCAAGGGTATACCTCCGACGGAGAGGGGAATGCCGCTCTACATGAGCAATAGTAGGGGTGGGTATGGTATGTCAGGAGGGATGGAAGTGAAACACACACACACACACACACACACACACACACACACACACACACACACACACACACACACACACACACACACACACACAGATCGAGGAGTGGACTTGGCTGCGGAGCTATTATATGGAAGGCTATCGTTGCCGATTACTCAACTGCCCATTTTCCATTGGACGCCAAAGGGCGCGGGTGTTGGTGTGTTGGAGGATTGGCCAGGGGCGAAGAATGTGGCTAAGCATGGCATAAATTCTCCTCCGCTGCTGAGCCTGCAGTCTTATCCCCGGTCGTATTGGAAATCGGCGGTGTGGGTACAGACGACGATGACATGTGTTTGGGCGTTGCTTGTCCTTTTGCTTGGGGCTAAATGTGGTACTCGGAGAAATGAATAGATGGTGCACTCAAGACGAAGGTTAGTTGTTCATAAATACATTTTGTCAAAATCGAGTACTGCGTTGGTGTTGAAGTGGAGACGGAGAGTCGCTATCACAGGTCATTAAAAACATGTCCGATACAATGTTCACGATGGACGTTGAGGATGGGTGGTTCGGAAGAGACGACCCGGGTGAGGAAGTACATTCGTTACCATGGGCGTGTTGGGGGGGTTGAAGGCGGTGGGGAGTCGGTAACGGGTTGTGGACTTTGTTTCCGTGCTCGTTGTGCCACAACTCGCCGCGCGCTACGCCATGCATATCTCGTCTGCCTATTTGCTGTGCGGCCGTCTACTGCGTGTTTATGTTTCATTTCTTTGTTTGTGGGGAGGCATAGCACCCAACCATACTTTCCTCTATCGAGACCTCTTTGTGGTGTTAATTGCTCATAATAACCTCCGATTATCGTTGCCGCACGATATATGTGATGTATGCCACTGTTTTATTCTAGTTTGACATCATATATTCAATTTGTAAATGCACACATCGCACAAGCCCTCGAATAATTTTTGGGCGGCATGAAAGACACAAATGGGAGAGCGGTTTTGTGTGGGGTGGGAGTGATGCTCGTAGGCGACAATTTGGCGTTTTTTCAGTGAACTCTACCATCTTGCGCAGACCAGCGCCGGGTGTACAATACAACGAAACCGTTTGTTCGGTTTCAGCCGACTGCATCCGTGTCCAACGTCGAGTCGCGGAATTTCGCAGCCTCCGCACTCCAGAGACGTGCTGACGAGTCATGGAGCTCACATGCGGTTGTGGAAAAGTATAAAACTTCTTTCGTTAATGGAATCCTCTCGTTCCTTGCTCTATCTGTATTCGGGTATTATATAGGCGCCGAGCGGACTGGGACTGAGGGACGCATCAACCAAATAGGGGATTTTTTTTTTTTCATTTTGGCTTATTTATCACTGACTGCAGGCTACTGTGGAAATGTCGCATGGCTCAGTGGTTGCTGGCACTACTGTTATTTTCGAATTTTCGTCCCGACTCTATTTCGGCGTCGCTGAATAAAGAGTGACGGTCCGGGACCCAAACAAGAATAGTGCCGAATAAAAAGCAGCGCGAGGTTGTAGCACTGTACCGCCGCCCGGTATCACAGCGTGACGAAGTATATTCCGAGCAATATATAGCCGTCGCACGGGGCGAGACATAGACTCAGTCAGCCGCTGGTCGTACCTGTCGTGACAGTCATCTCTTGTCGAAGGAACCAACTACAGAGGAGTTAGTCGCGGACGGGCGCAATACAGTGCGCTGGGAATGAACTCGAATGAATCTAACAATAAGAGGTAGACAACCACGGACGTCCGGTGACGAATTTTGCTGCTCAGTGGTGCCTGGGGAAGGAGGTCTGCCACAAGATATCAAATCCAGAATCCCCATGTCTGCGAGTGTGACTATACTGACCACCATACGAGAGGTCGCGCCGAACCATCAGACGGACTGGACTGTAAGCTCTTTCTAGGAATGGCGGATTTGGTCTTTCAATACACATGCCCGGTCGGGATATCCGACAATCCGGCGCAATCGAGTGCTTCACCCACGAGCACTTGTCAACTCCTCCAAAATTTATGTTTTGTTGTTTCTTGTTAGAATTAAAGCCAAATCCCACTGACGAGAGAGAGAGAGAGAGGGAGGGAGAGAGGGAGAGAGCGCGCGCGCCAGAGCCAGCAGCAGGAAGGCATGGGTGGGTGTAAGTGTTGGTACTGGTACTGACGCTGGTACATTCCGGTATTATTCCGGGTTGCAACAACAATACCCGGCCTTACAGAAGATGATGGTCGTAATTTTCAGTTTTTCCAAAAGCCTTGCCACCCTGTACCTTAATCAGGCAGTCATTCTTTTTGCTTGTAAGAAATTATTTTTAATCAGGTATTCCGGTATCCGGAAATTAATTAACGACACTAAATGTACAAGGCTACGATGCCGCGTTGGCATTGTCAGGGATAGTGAGCATGCCACGATATGCGTGGTTGTCAGCACGCCCATTCTGAGCGCCACGGTAGTAATTTACATGAGCAGGCGGAGCAGGCTAGTCACGCAGCCCTGCTGCCCTCTGAGAGGGCGACACAGGGCTGTCATCCCCGCCAATACATTATACAAGTACAAGCGCACATTAGTTGCGAGTGTTCGGCATGCTCGCTGATCCAGGTCAGCATACTGCGCAACATACTGTGTGGCCAGTAGCACCGGCCGCCGTTACACTGGCCAGCTCGGACGTCGTCTCGACGGTATTTCAAGGACGGCGCGCGACGACAACAGACATCTTCACTTTAAATCTCGCCACCTCTCAACTCGGTTTCCTTCAATCTCTATCGGCGCAATCGCTTCGTATTCCCGAGATTCCCTTCTGCCCTGTCGCAACCTCTCTGAAGGCTTACGTCCAACTCCCTGATATCGACAATTATGGCGACCATGGCACTCAGCACCGGTTCCGCACCCGCCGCTGTGTCTGCACGCCCTAGCACGAGCGGCCGCTCTTCCTCGCTTCGCGTTTGTGGGCTGGGAAGGGGACTTTCGGCTCGTGGTGCTACGCCTCTGGCCACGCGCCGCTCAGCTGTCGTGCCTGTATTGGCACTGCCCGAGAAGGAGAAGACTCTGACGCGTGAAGCCGAGCCGGAGGAGTATTGGGTCTCCGAAGCAGAGAAGGAAGGGAAGAACCCCTTCGAGGACCCCACCGCCTGGATTGGCATCACCGCTATCTTCTTTCCCTTCGTCTTCCTTCTCATCGCTGCCGCTTTTGGTATCGTGGACCTGAACCCCTAAGCTATTATACAAGTTTCTGGCAGAAGCGAAGCTTGCGATTTATCGGCGACCTACGACGAATGGGGTCGAGTCGAGTATTGTTTCTGTAGCACCGTCAACGTCACAGAGGAACTGTTGCACTGGCGAGACAATATTTTTTCACAGCGACAATAGGTGCAGTCGCTTGGGCTTGAGGGATTTAGTTTGGGAATACTCGTGGATAGGAAGGGATGTCGACAATATAGTCCGTGCTGTTTTATATGGAAGCACATACGAACACATTTAAACCTTGATGATGCAGCTTTGACGTTGTAAATCGTTATGAACTTATACTCGACCAGTCTCGTACTCCCTTGCGCCTGTTATCTCTGCGTACGTTGCATGTGCATCGAGAGGTATGACTGCATGCCCTTCCACTCGCATTCTGAGATGGCGTGATTGTCTTAATGATGGAGCACATATGATTATATTCGAAATATAACGCCCTTGATAATACAAAGGTAAGTGGGCCTTGCTGATCCGCGTTGTTTATGCATTCAAGAGTACCAGAGTTGGCAAAAGTATCGCTAACATGTTGAATATCGAAACATCTGATGCCATGGTATGTCTAGTTGGGTATGGTACTGACTTAGTGAGAGTGAAATACTTATAGGTGGACGGCTCTGCTCTGGCTCTGCGGTTAAAGGCAAGACTGAGATGTTAGTATCCCTTCGGCTCAAAATGTGTGTGTCTGCGCCTGCATCTCTTTGGGTTTGACATTCGTTCATTGGGCCCCAGCCCTCACATCTACAGGACGTGCTCTGGGTCTTGGGCGACGGAGTTCCAACTGACTTGACAGAGAAACGGGGGTTTGATCCAAACTTCGGTGCAATGATTGGGCAGGTAAGTTATGAGGCGGGTAAAGCTCATACCATGAAAATGAACGAGTGAACTTAACTCTGCAATATGCATTTGAATCATATGGTTACCTGTGTAGAAAGTATGCGTAAAGCTCCAATTGGCTTCCGGCTTAAGTGCTGGTGGTGTAGATAGGAATGCGCAGATAGGTAACCAAATGCGATGTACTGAGCTTATGCCACTGTGCATCATGTGACTGAATGTGGTAATGTTGATACGAGAGCAAGAGCATGGAAGCAAAGCACTGGAACAAGGCGTTTAAGCTCGCGGGTAGCTGCGGGGCAGATACGGCTATGTCTTACCGGGGGTGTCGAAACTTTGTCCTTGCAGGTTTGGTACTAGCACATCAAGCGGGAAAAAGACAAGAGATGGGGGATTGACATGCGAAGTGAACGAGGTAATGTCGATGTCCTGACATGCAACAATGTAAACCTTTGCTAAGCCTACAAGCTTTGCCACGCGATTTTGATGATATAGAATTAGATTCCGCTCCATCGGAATAGTAGCAGCACAAACCAATAGCATGCTAGCGTGTCCAAGGAGAATTAGTCGCAACCGTCTTGGCAACAGTCTTCTCAACGCAGGAATGAAAAGGGGGGGGGTGAGGATGGGTTGACATGAGATGGGAAGGCAATGTCGGTGCAAATATGGCGTGCAGCAGTTAACATGTGTGCTCTGCATTGAAGCGAGGCCATGTCAATGATATGTTTCCGTGAATGAAGCAATGACCTTGTGGGAAATGGGTGTGCCCCTCCTACTTTTCCGAGTATAAAGGATGTGAAGGTTGCGATGACTGGAAACGACGAGCAGATGATGACACGGTGTCTGGGCCCTGGCTGCAGCCGGTCAGGCCAAATGCAAATAACTTGGCAGTTGAGATTCAGATCAACAAAGTGCCAAATCAAGAAGGGCGACGAGGATTGCATTCATAATATGTGCGACCGAGTCCAGGCATCCAATGAAGTGAGGCAGTGTTTTTACTTTGGATGCTCCAAGAGAGTTGCACGCCACGGGACACTAGTATTCACCACATTGGACGTTGCACACAAAACTTAGCCGAGAATTGATTGCTCTTATCGCGGTACTAAACAACAACAACTGCGTAATCCTATGTTACAGGTAGGAAAAGCTGCTGGCCTTTTCACACCGAAACCTTTGCAGAAAGGAGCTTGGCTAGTTTGTCGTATTTGACCCGTCCGTAAACAATCAAGACACATTGCCGGCAGGGTATGGGAACGGGAGGACGCGGGCGATAGTAGGTACTACAACGCGGACTGCTGGGCTCTGTTGTGTGACGATGCCCTACTCACGAATCACGACCTTGCCTACGGCACTGACAGTGTGAGCGACAGAGAGAGCCACAAACGTCATTGTGAGGTCAATATATTTACCGAGTGATGCATTAATTGATTATGGAGGCAATGACTGAGAATCACCACTTTCCAGGCACCCTATCACGCGGAGCCAGGAACGGAAGACGTGCGGCCAAGGGGGCGCCTGGATCAGGAATGTAGTTTGGTAGAGGGCTACTAATGCACACGAGAAAGGCGGAACGCTTCGATCACTACCATATATTGGCCGAGTTAGCTGTTGTTGTGGGTGTCGAAGGTGCGATGGGCGACTAGTGTGTACGTGGATGGACGGACTTGAGTGACTGTGACAGATGATGCTGCTTTAAGAGTGTTGCTGCTGATAGATGGTGCTCCTGCGGGGTAAAATGCGGACCGACAGTGACGCTGCTAGGTGCTAGAGTGTGATTGGTGGACTCTATGAGAGTGTTGCTGCTGATAGATGGTGCCGCTGCGGGGTAAAATGCGGACCGACAGTGATGCTGCCAGGAATATTGAAGTACCCGTACAATGAGACCACAAATAATATACTAGCATATGTACCCAATACGGGTACTGTTGATTTTTAGTCGCGCTGATGGCCGGCACAAACCAGAAGGGGTGTGATCGAAACCTGAGATTGCGATGAGCGACATTAATAGGGTTAGGTCATGGTGCAGGTGGCAACATTCTTGTGTGACACATAGATGCTCCAGCACATGCAGGGAGGTGTTGGAGGGTCGATTAAATATCCCTGTGTCGTTCTGGCACACGAGAGTGACGCTCATCAAGAAATGGAGAGACGGCTATCTCATGATCCGTCAGATGCAGGACAACTCAAGGGACAGGGGATCTGATTTGATTGCTTACAAGGAATTTAAGCGCAAAGAGCGCAAGGGCAGGCGCAGAAAATTGAACACCTCTCAAAAAGGCGCGTGCCTTGGCTTTCTTGGTTAGGGGGAAGGGGGCAATCTTTCGACGCGGATGTTGGCATGTTGACTGGACGGTTGAGGGGCCGCGCGAAAATTCAACTGCTGGCACATCTTGGGCCACAATGTAGGGCGCTGTCGCCACACAAAATCTCTTCTCTCGAGGAAAAGGGGCTAACAACAAGGGAGGGGGGGGGTACAGCCCTCAAAATGAGTGGCTGCTTTGGGGGGGAGAGTTGGTACATACCGCTTGAGGGGAGCTTCAGCCGCAGGGCTGGCCAGCATCACCCCAAAACAGAGTAAGAAGCTTGAGAATATGAACATAGGGCTTGACGCCTTAACATCTGAGGCAAGCGGGTGGCTTCACATCGCGACGTGGTCCATCCAGCTGCGGGAGAAGATGGGCTTCCCGTTCTCCAGCGCGGTCAGGGTGGACTGCAGGCTGTGCATGCCGCCCGGGCCGGAGCTCATCTCGCAGGCCAGGCGGGTCTCCACGCACCAGCCGCCTGCGCGCTCCAGCTTGGTGCGGTGGGTGACGCTGTGCACAGGGACCGGCTCACCCGCCAGAGTGGCTCCCAGCGAGTAAGTCTCCACCTGCAATCACAGACCCATTCACAAATAAGCAAACAGACAGGGAAAATCTGATCTACTGACCAGGGTTTCAAAATACAAACTGATGCAGCTAAAATACACTAGTGCTTTTAGACGAGTGTGCGAGGCATTAGGTTACAGCTACAGTTGTAGGGTTAGGTTATTTCAACTCACCCGCCCAGACTCGACCTCCAGGCCCGATGCGGCTTCCAGGCGCTTCTTGCCGCGGTCATCGCGGCAAGTGACGGTGAGCTTGCGCGCGATGGTGTCGACTTGGGTCGTGCGCGAGGAGTCGCCCGCACGGAGGGTTGTGGTGACGAGCGGCGCGGGCAGCGCGACGGTGCGTGGTAGAGCCACCGCGCTGCGTGCGGCGTCAATCGCCTCCCCGTGCGTCTCGCCCATCGGCAGCACCACCTTGCTACCGGCGGGCTGGATGGAGATGGGGGCGAGAGGAGCGGCGGAAGGCACCGCGATCGGCCAGTAGTCGGCCGAGACGGCGAGACGGAGGGAGAAGCGGGGAGGCAGGCGCCAAGCGGTGTAGCCAAGCGACACCGTCACTGCCTCCGCGCCGCGCTGCTGAGACAGGTTCGCCAGGCCGTACGCGAGGCGAGTGGAGACGCCCTGAGGGGACACCGCGCAGAGACGTACCGCGAGTGTGCCACCGTTTGCGGGCTGGCCGAGCTGGAGGTGGACCTGCAGTTCAGAATATCGGGTAGTTCAACCGTCAGACGGCGGTCAGCACGAGTCGCTGGTCGTAAATTTCAAAGAAAAACCCAGCTACGTATCGCTTCTCTACCGTCGTTCAATCGGGAACACAAACTATTCCTCGTCCGCGAATAATTTCTGATTTTAAAATGCATTGCTTTAAATTGGCTCGTTAATTCGTTCGTTAAATTGGTTCCCGTGTATCGCACCTTGGGGGTACCCAGAATGAGTGCTCCGTCGGTCAGCGGGGCGGTGTTCCAGAGAGCCGACACCGCGTCGTCGGCGCCCTGGTCGACGGGCAGATCAGGGGAGTTGCCAAAGGTAAACCATGCGCCGGACGAGAGACCGGCCGGGGAGACAGTTGCCGGGTTGTCGCCTCCCGCTGCGAGTGCCTTTGCGGCGGCGGAGCAGGAACCGACGACAGGGACCAGGTCGGTTTTGGCCACCGCGGTGCCGCCGGCCTCGCCGAGAACGCCACCGGAAAGAAGAGGGAGTGTCTGCTCCGGAGCGAGAGCGGCGACCTCCTCCATGGACTTCCCTGCCAGCCACTCGCCCTCGGCCACAGCATCCGGCTCGCCGCTTGGCTTCCGGCTGTCGGATGCGCGGGCCACGAAGGTGGTGAAGCCGGCAGGGGAGGGTGCGGCGTCAGCGGGCTGATGAATAAGGTCCTGCGCGCCCTCGGGCAGCTGCTGCGCGAGCCACCGAAGCATCATCTGCAAGAAGCCCACCTGAAAAGAACAAAAAGCGCGATATCAATAGAAGCCGGAATTCGAACCGTCGCAAATGAATAAGTAGTACCGATGAATCCATAGAACGTCGTCATACATCGTTAAGTTTTTGAAAGACAAAGAAATACAAAATAAAAGCGTCTTGTCTTCCGTGAGAAATAAACCGAGAGAAATAGTGAGGGGCCGAATCCGCACCTGAGGGCCGTTGGGGCTGATGTGCGGGTAATTGTGGCTCCAGGGACCGACGACTGCTGTAACACTGGGCGCCGCGGTGGCGCCCTTGGCCGCGAGCCGGGGAATGGCGTTGAGGTAGCCGCCCGCGTGTGTACCGGCAGCGAGCAGCAGCGATACAGAAATTCCGGCCGAACTGCGCGGCTTCCAGTACGCTGCGTCCTGCCCACGACGCATCCAGTCGGCCGCGAGGGGCTGCAGGGACGACAGGCGCTCCAGCCACTGCTGGCGCCACGCGCCGGACGGTCCCAAAGCGGATGGGTCGGGCGGCTGGCTCGCGACGTGTGCCAGCCACGACCCCCACGAAAGGTTCTCCGCCAGTAGACAGCCGCCGGCGAAGTGCATGTCGTCTTCCTGCCTCTCGTCGGTGCCGCATACCGACACTGCGCCGATCAGAGCGGGGTGTCCCTCCGCCGCAACCTACAAGACAAACATAAAATAGGCGGTGAGGAAAGGCTAGTTTGATTTCCAAATGGTTTAACTAGCGTCCTTGTGAGGAAGGAAGTAACATCAGGATAATGTCACAAGCCCAATAAATAATACTATCCTATAAGTACTATTATTGATTAATGTTGGAAGCTGGGCGGGTAGCCATTCATTAAGACGTGAATACTATGAATAGTGCTTACAATATTTACTATGCTCATCATGACATTCAAGAATAGTTCAGGGTTTTCTAGGTTACCTGCAGGGCGGTGATGCCGCCCCATGAGCAACCCATCATGACGACGTGACCGCTGCTCCACGACTGCCCAGCGGCCCACTCCACCACGCGCAGCGCATCGCGCTGCTGCACCGCACTGTACTCATCATCCATCAAACCGCCGGAATCGCCGCAGCCGCGCGCGTCCACGCGCACACACACCACGCCGTGTCCCGCCAAGAAGGGCCACACAAGCGCGTCCACCTCGGCGCTGCCATCGCTCTTGCGGTAGGGCAGGGTCTGCAAAATCACGCAAAAAACAGTAAACTTGTAAGCAGGGCATATATTTGGAATATTTGAGATTTAGTTAACAAAAAATGCATATCATCACACAATTTCAGGATTAGCTATTTTTGTTTAAAGTAAGAAAATGGAAACACTATTTTGCAATGTTGGCCACAGCCGCGTATTATTCACCGATTAGGATATTTCAAATTGGTTTAGGTTTATGTGAAATCACCGTACAATTTTGTAAATCAGCGTATGGACAGCCGAGATAACATTGGGCCACTAGAGCTTTTGCGATTACCTCCACAGCTACCGGTCCTTTGTGCTGACGGCCTCCACCGCGGTGCACCGGCAACCAAATCCGCGCAGCGAGCTTGACTCCGTCCGCCATACGCACCCAAGTGTGCGGGATTTCGTCGACATCGAACGGCATCTCCTCCGGCCCTACCACGCGGAGGTCGGAGGGTGGAGGGCGTCGCGAGAACGACATGGTCGGCGAGAGCGGCTGGGATGACGTTCGCGTGGCTTGCGCGCACGATTCCACATGAGCCGCGAGGTCGCGCAGGACACTGCATCGCGCGATGTCGGCGAGACGCAGCTGCACAGCGCCGTCGGTGAGCTCGCGCACGCGGTGCACGAGCGCCATCGCCAGCAGCGAGTGGCCGCCCAGCAGGAAGAAGCAGTCGGTGGCGCTCACTTCCGGCGTCATCAGCAGCTCCGACCAAATCGCCGCGAGCTCCTGCAGAGACAATGGTAAATTAGCAAATGTTCGAGACAAACAATACTATCCGCTGCATCGCCCAGAGTGTATTTATTTTCGCGCCATTAATACACCGTAACTTGTCTATACACAGAAATCGCAATTAACTGTATTGTCGGAATTGAATAATTATTGGCTCGATTGACGACGAGAATTTCGCGGTGAATGGACATCAAATATTGTAAGCCGCGGCATTTGTGTCGAGTAGATATCTGCCAAGGGTGATCCCCATCCATACCTGCTCCATTTTGCCGGAGGGGGGCTCGTAAGGAGTATCGCGCTGCCCGCTCGCCTCCACATCGGCAGAAGAAGGCTCCGGCAGGGCGCTGCGGTCCACCTTGCCGTTGTCTGTCTTGGGCAGCGCCGCGAGAGACACAAACACGGAGGGTACCATGTACTCGGGCAGCGTCTTGCGCATCGCGGTGCGGATGGCAGCGATGTCGATAGCTGACAGCGCATCGCGCCCACCGGCGTTGAGGCCTGAAGCAGAAAAACATCACCAGTAAGAAAAGAAAAACATCAAACTGAGAGCTACACACTGAGCTGAAACTTCACATAGATGATTGACAGACAGCGGGAAAGTATTTTGCATATTAAGAGTTTTGGCGCGAATTGCGAAGTCTTTTCTTGGAACGGCCGCAGCTTGTATTTTCCAACTCACATCTAATGAAAGTGACAGCACACTCACCGTAGTTGCCGCTCTTGTTGGTGAAAGCCTCCCAGAACGAGGGGGATGCGGTAGACTCGGGAACAGCACCCGCGGCCTCGTAGGTGGCCATCGCCAGGGGGAGGTAGTCGCCACGTGGACGGCCCGCGCGGACAAAGAGCGCGTCGAAGGTGGAGGGCTGGCCGGGCTGCCACATCAGCTGCACCTCAAACCCGAGCTCCTCGCCCATGGTGTAAACCGCCTCAGGGTCGACGGGCGCAACGGGCAGGGCAGCCTCCTCCGCGGAAACCGCCGCGATCAGCTCGCCGACGGTGTCGGGGCGCCGGGTGGGATCCAGCAGCAGCTTCTTCAGAACCTGAAGCGGCAAAAAGAACCAGTTACAAGGAAGTTTCTCTTTCAATTTCTGGATACTGCAGCGATTGTGGGCATTAACTGCAGAATAATTGAGGTCAAATCTGGCAATAAATGGGGAAACAGCCGCCGCACCTCGTCTGAAGTCACACGGGCGTCCAGCATCCCAGTGACGGCGTGGGCCTCCACACCGGGTGCGAGCAGCGCAGCCCTCAGAGCGTCGACACCCTCGAAGGGGGTGAGCGGGCAGCGCTTGGGAGGAGGGGGCGCGGGGCCGGCGCCCTTCTTCACAAAAGTGACGTCGTAGCGGAAGCACGAGAACTCGGAGTGGTACCAGCCGCGCTTCATGTCGAGGTGCACGGACTCGAGCTCGGGAAGGGCATCCGGCAGAGCCAGGAACAGCGCGGGGTCCACCAGCAGCTCCTTCTCAAACTTGATAGCCCTCTCCACGGAAGAGGCAAGCGCTGCTGCGGGGCGCGACTCGTCGCCAGCTGCCTTTGCCTATTCACCAAGAAAATTGCGAATTGGCTCAAAATTCGCTCGCATGTTTACAACATTTTGAGTAGTAAAAGTTTAGGGTTTAAGGGTTTCAGGGCTTTAGGGTAAACCCTAAGAACAATAAACCCTAAACCCCAAAACCTAAAAAACTTCATAAAATGCACAGTTCCGATTGCGTACAGGTTCATGATTACAAAATACTGTAGCAAATCCAATGTACTTCAGCGGTTACATACGAATCCTGTAAATAATTCCGGGCGCATGATCTGCCACCCACCTGGAAAAAGGCAACGCTGGCATGGAAGTGCTGCAACAGGCACGCGTTGCGCACGTCCCCGAGGAAGAAGGTGCCGCCCGGTTGCAGAGCTGCCAGGCCGTTGACGACCACCTCCAGGAGGTAGGCGGCAGAGGGGAAGTACATGCTGACGCCGTTGCAGATGATGGTGTCGAGCTTCTCCGCCGCGAAGCGCCCACTCTCGTGAGCACCCGCCTTGTGCAGCGCCACCTTGGGCGCAATGTCAGAAAAGCTAGGCTGCTGCAGCACCTGTGAATAGCGACAAGACAAGAGCACCAAACATTATTAGCGATAGCACTTCTCATGACCATGGTAATCAACTTTAGGGTTAGATTAGGGTACGATGTAATCATATAGGGTTTTGGAAATGCGCTCACCTGCGAAACGTACTCCACACTGTGCCCGCTGAGGTCGCAGCCGATGTAGCGCTGGCAATCCGGCGCACGCGCGGTTCGCAGCAGCAGCATCCCGTTGCCAGCGCCCATCTCGAGCGCGCGGCGCGGCTCCAGGGCAGCGAGCCGGGCGCAGGTGGACTCCACCCACTCGCGCACTACCTCCGCGCGGTGCGGCACCCGCGGGGTGTACGAGTTGTCGTACCCGCTGAAGTTCAGGGTTGGGTCTTCGTTTACGGCGTCACGAGCGGCATAAGCCTCCTCATAGATCGCGCCCCATGCTTCCACCTCATCCAGATCCTGTCGAGATCAATGAAACCCACAAGGCACACGCCGGGTTTAAAGAGTTGTTCTACAAACCCCTCTCCAATCAGAGACACCTATTCACGGAAACCCGGAATACCCCAAAAATATATCAATGAGCTTGTGTCTACAACAATACCTGAGCAGAGGATGAGACAACCACAGCGGGGGTGCCGTCATTAGAAACCGACTTGTTTGCCTCCGTCTCAGCGCCCTCCGCGTTGCTGTCGCTGCTGTCGGAGTCGTCAGACGACTCGGCGTTGGGAACGACGTACGCGACCAGCCGTTTCTCGCCCTCGACGGTTCCGGGCGGGTGCCGCGCCTCCACCACCGTATGGGCGACGCGGGGATGGGCGCCGAGCGCCGCCTCGATCTCACCCAACTCGATGCGGAAGCCGCGCACCTTGACCTGATAGTCAAGGGCGAGGATAAGGAAGCGAGTGTTAATGTTATGATGATAACATTTCATATCAATTGTCGGAAAATATCGGAAACTGGATCGCTTAATAGCGAAAATCACCTCCAGGTACCAGCTGAAAAATACAAGTACTAAATTCCATGAGCGCAATTTAAGGGCTTTAGGGTTTTGAGAAATGCTGAATGGTCACCTGGTGGTCGAGTCGGCCGAGGCACTCGAGGATGCCGTCGGAACGCCAGCGGCACAGGTCGCCCGTGCGGTACATCCTGCCGCTGTTGTTGAAGGGGTCCGCCACAAACCTCTGTCGCCAACGCACAGCGGTAGGAAGAGCGCGGATGTCAGCAAAGACGCGAATATCCTTTATGCCCCCAAGAGTGACACTTGAAATTGAATTTCAAGGTGCGAGTACATCTTTTTCGAAGGGATAATAAACGAGATAATATACTACGATATCGATCGATCATTCACGAAATATGGGGTATCCTTTCCTTGGGTATTCGTGAACGGTACGGTAATCGTGTATTTCATGCATAAGCGAAACTGAACACTTGCAATGCCTTCGTCCTTTATTCACGCGCATTATTATATGAATATAGGTACGCACCTCCGCGGTGAGGTCGGGCCTGTCCAGGTAGCCAGGAGACACGCCATCCCCGGCAATGTACAGCTCGCCAGGGATGCCAGGCGGGAGGGGGTTGAGGAAGCGGTCCAGCACATACACGCGTGTGTTGGCGATGGGCTTCCCGATGTGCACCGCCTCCGTCGCCTGCGTAAGACGAGCCGCGGTCGACCACACCGTGGTCTCCGTTGGGCCGTACACGTTCCACAGCTCCTTCAGCCTCAGCGGCAGCAGGCCGCGCAGCAGGTCGATGGGGAGGGCCTCGCCGCCGCAGAGGCCGCGCAGGCTTCGTGGCCTGCCTGTCCATCCCGCGGCAATCAGATTGCGCCAGGTGGCGGGAGTGGCCTGCGAGCGCAAGATTGCAGTGAGTATGACACAAAGGGGGCGTCGTGATTATTACAGTATTTTCATATTTTACGTGGAGTTAAAAAGATTCATGATGATGGATTATGGGTTTTGGGATTGTGGTCTACAGAATAGGGCTTCCGTATCGTAAAAGGGGTTTTTGGTTTCAAACACAATGGCAATCAGAATCTTTATAGCTTTCATGAGGGGTTCAACAATTTGAGGAGCTTAGGTTGGAAACATAGACAGGAAAATTTAGGGCATACAAACCCCTGGTAATAGTAGGCAAACCGCACCGAAGAATTCTTGATATAGTTTAGGGTAATATTTAGGGTTTGGTAGGAATTTGATATGACACCGAAACGATGAAGTACCTGCATCAGTGTGGCTCCGCTGGTGTCCAGGAGGTCGGCCAGCATGTTGGCGTCCGAGGCCTGCTCACGAGAGGCCATCACCACGGTGGCGCCCGCCTTGAGCGGCATGAAGAGCTCCAGGCCCGCAATGTCGAAGCAGACGGTGGTGACGGCGACCAGCACGTCCTGCGGGCCCACGCTCAGTTGGCGGTGGAAGTGGTGCAACAGGTTGACGAGGGACGAGTGGGTGATGGAGACGCCCTTGGGACGGCCGGTGGAGCCAGAGGTGAAGATGGTGTAGGCGAGGTCCCTGGGAAAAAACATTATTCGCGTGGGGCAGCACAGTCAGCAGCATAACTTAAGGGCCTACTAATAACCCTAATTACTAGGGTCTCATAAGATAGGGTTTCATTTTCATGGAGTGGCAAGCAATATTTTCCGTCAAGTAGATCGAATCTGATTTGGGACTTGTGATCCTCGTAAGCAAAACTTACGGTTCTTGCGAAGATCTAGACAGATCATATATGATAAGATATATATCAAATCCAGTGCTGATCAAGTCCAAATTCAAAATTTTCTTACAAGAAAAAGCAGTGGAGGCCACCATCTGATCAAGTCCAAATAGCACCATAAAAAATCTTGCATGCTAGAATTTTTATTGTGTACGGGTACGCGTCTTCGGTGGGATGAGCAACCGCGTTCCTGAGGATTAGCGGTCTGTTCCGGATTTTAGAGCAGGAATTATTAAAAGTTCCTGACGCGACGGACATAATGATCCGCGCTCATGATCCTCCTGTGGAGTGACGCTTCATATCACGTATCGTACCGTTACTTTCCGTTACTCTTGCGTCTGCTGCTGCCTGCCGAGTACACACGGATCGGACAAGTAGCGCTGGATGAAGTGGGTGGTAATCCGCGGTACGATCGTCAACCGAGCAGAATCAACATTTCTCGGATATAAATGTATAGAGCCAATCTATTTTACAGTCCTCGTTATTCATGATGATTTATCTGTTGTGCCCGCACCGTGGGGTGACGCCGGCCGAGCTGGGTGGGCGAGAAGCTGGGAGCGCGGAGATGGTGGCAGCCAGGGTGTCTATCGGCACCACGGTAGTCACGTCCGGTAGCACGTCGTCAAGGCCGTCCGCCAGTACTTGCGTGGTGATGACGGCAGCGGCCCTGGAGTCGCCCAGCATCATGGCCACGCGGTCCTTGGGATACAGCGGGTCCAGCGGAACGTACACTCCGCCCGCCTGCATCGCAAAAATGCACAAATTGAAAAAACAACGCATTTGAAGTGACAACTGCTGATTCAAAAATGTAAGTGACACAAGCAATTTACACATCACAGGGACATTTACAGGGACGCGAGTACATTCACGGGATTCTCATCATTAAATTATGGCGGATAATCCACGGATGAATCGAGTATATTTGACATATAGCGCAAATTAAGCCGTTAATACTCGTGTGTTGTACGACATATCAACCCAGCGCAATCACAGGGAAAGAAAAAGGACGTGAAGCTTTACCTTGAGCACTGCCACCAGGGCCACCAACAGCTCCGAGGAGCGGTGCAGGTACACGCCAACTCGGCTACCGCGCTTCACGCCTGCCTTGGTACTCAGGTAGTGCGCGAGCCTGTTCGCGGAGGCTTCCAGATCACCGTAGCTACGGCTCTCTCCCTCGAACACGATCGCTGTCTTGGCAGGCGTGGTGCGCGCCGAACGCTCCACCAGCTCGTGGATAGTGCACTGCGGGTAAGCCACCTCTGTCGCGTTCCATTCCTCCAGAAGCTGCTTCCGCTCTGCGGCCTGCATTTTTCGCAAGAACCACGAGTTGTAATCGTATAAACAAAACGGAAAAGAAACTTTTTATATGTGCAGCTAAAGAAATCGTAATCATGAACTAAGATTTCGCGCGCGTGTTATTATGTTTTTATCCGATGTATCCGATATTGATTCGCTATAAAATCAATACATTTTCAAATCGATAGGTCACCGCCGATATAAATAGGCATAGTAGCATAACAAGATGAAAAATATAATACCCCGGGGACAACGCACCTGCAGAACGTCCACGCGGGAGAGGCACTGCTGCTCGGAGGCGCCTCCCAGGAAAGTGAGGATGCGCTGCAGGTGCGCAGCCACGGACTCGGGGGCGGTGGAGAACTTGTGAAAGTAGCGGTTGGCGTCGTATGAGAAGGAAGCCGACTTTCCGGTGAGATCAACATTGAAGCACCAGCCGTACCTGTGCAAAAAATCATCAGCATACGTAACTCGGCCGTCCGTCTTCGCTAGAATTGATTTCATAGATGACATCAAGAATATATGGGGGCAGAATCGAGTTATTTGGTTCTGGTATATACCTCTTGGAAGGGAGGGCAGCAACGGCCTGGGCGGCGGCCTCGGCATCAGTAGAGAAGGACATAGCGGCCTGTGGTGCGTCTACGTGGGCGGCCGCGAGGGCATCGGCGCACTCGCTGAGGTGTGCCCCGCCCTTCACGAGGCGTACCTTGGCCAGCGCCTCGCCGGCCGCGTTGAGCGCATCTGCAAAGCATTGCCATAATCGCGCAGAAGGAACTCAATACAAAACAAAAACAAGCCGCGTAGCGTCCAGCAACATACCCACAACTGAGACTGCACAAGCTGTATGTAGCAAATTGGGTGGCATTTTCCGTTTAGCACCAATAGCAAATCATTTTACTACCGCCTCATTTGCGCGGTCTGCTCTGTAGTATAACAATTTAGTATCACCAAATTAAGTGCTTTCTCTGTGCTTGTATCCTTTTTCATCCCCTTATGGTATTTCATCGACGTCTCCTACCCCTGGCCAAGTGGCGACTATACTTCGCTGGCGCATCTGTCTGACCTCTCTTTCTCTGTGTAGCAAAAATGGTTGGGTTCATACATGGGAACAGAGCATATACAATTCGGAAGTTCGAGTTTGCTACATAGCATGCCAGGATAGTAGGAAAAGTGTAATCGTCAACGACAGATGTCAGTCTCATGAAGCCCCCGTCTCAGGCGCCTCTAGGGCTACCTCATTGTTGCCCCCCGTAGCTGCCGCGAATCCCCGCTGCACTGCTGCGCCGCAACCTGGTGGCAGGGGCTGCTGCTGCGAGACAAGGCGGCCGGGCGGCGGGGACGCCAACTGCGTGCCAGAACAGTCGAGGCAGGAGCAGGAGCCGGAGCAAGAAGAGTATGTTTATGCAATTATTTGAGTTTCAATCCATTTATTTAGACATGCGTATGCGTCAATCATCAAAGCTGATAAAGCTGAGCCAATGGCGGAACCTTTTACGACACGGCGTAGAGCTCGCGCACATCAAACGCGGAGATGCGCATGCACCACAGGCGACGCCGCGTATCGAAAAAAAAAGGGCGGCGCTGTCAAATACTGAGCACAGACGTTGGTCAAAAGTAATGGTGGCGTACGCGCTCCGATTGAAAATGGCAAATACCCCCTCCGGATTTCTTCAGACTCTTACTAACATATATATCGGAAGGGCCGAAAACGTAAAATTATAATTGAAAGTCAAAAGCTCGAATCCGTGTGTATCGCTACCTTTTAACGCAAAGTAATGGTTCCAAATCCAAAATAATTGCTGTCATACCCGCTTAAATGACCTCGGATATGCCTTTGCTGCATGTGCCCTCTTTTTCTTCTCCACCTACGACGTTTCAGCATCCGAAGAGAAAGAGCTTGGAATAGTAACAGCAACAAAATGTTGCGCTCTACAAGTTGCTCGGCCAACAAACACTGACAACTATCCGGTGCAGCCGAGCTTTTTATATTGACACATATTGGTAGATATATCATCGCTGAGCACAAGCTTGTCGAAACTCCAAAACGATTGGTATTTTATGTTGATGAGGGACGCCATGGTTGGTGACTACGCGCTTGAAATCTGAAATAGTAAATAAATAAGCCACGACGACGGTCATAGCATACACTGCGCG
The DNA here is from genome assembly GCA_026401115.1 of Tetraselmis chui. Classification (NCBI taxonomy): domain Eukaryota; kingdom Viridiplantae; phylum Chlorophyta; class Chlorodendrophyceae; order Chlorodendrales; family Chlorodendraceae; genus Tetraselmis; species Tetraselmis chui. The sequence goes on from JAPMLY010000567.1 coordinate 21,326, forward strand.
TGTTTCTCACCAGACAAGCTGTCTTCCGGGGAAACCGTCAGTCTCAGAATGCTCGCGTCGGAGTGCGCCGATACGTGGAGGAAAAGGAGGTCACTCACTCCGGTCACCCGGAAGACATACGCGTGGAGGGCGGCCAGAAAGGCGGCTTCAGAGCATACGCCTGCCTTCTTGCAGCGACTCTGCACAGCAAATAAGAGAAACATGAGAATGACCACGTGTATAGGCATCAGGGCGAAATCAGGTCCCTCTCAAGCTGACTCAAGGCATGAACCACTCTCGCTCGCATAGAATGATTTGTACAAATCAATGATTGGGGCGGTAGGTGCTAACAAAGTTTTACAATTCCTCGCTGGTATCGGAAGCAAGATCGTTGACATTTAGTTTAGCGACGACTTTATGTTCTTGCAAGTTTAATGGCAGGTAACGCACGTTGCCACGTCAGCTCTCTCCCTAATCGGATACCTGTCGTGGCGTAGTAGGTTAGTTTTGCTGTTTCGCAGGGTACAAGGTACGCTATAAGGAATACTCCAATAATGAGTTGGGAGCCATCATCAGGTCTCCGGACTCGACGTCGTCGCAGCGTGCGTTCTCTATTTCAACACCCCATATTCGAGTGAGTGGCCGCGGTCGAGATAAAAATGTGTATGAGTTGGGAGTTATTATGTTGCAATCCAATATACTGACGACGATATTTTCTCTACAACATAAAATATACCGCCGCGCCGGGCGGGCAGCCGGACGACGACACACTGTCTTGCATCGGCCGAACATATGTATTTACTTTGTACAAATAGCTCTGGGAGTGCAACAAGCACAAGATACGACGACATCTTCACCCAATACTCGTGTAGGCGTGAAGCGCACTTACGGGCATGATAACAAGGCTCCCGAATAAGTACTTATTCCCAGCAGCGAGCTATACAGTAGCTGCCGTCAGCTATGTGCTCCCGGCGGGGATCCTTCCTACTAGCATACATAAGGCAACTACCTATACAACATCACCCCGCCTCGTTTAAAAGTCGGTTCGGCATAAAATATAATGTCAACTTGCCAGGGCGTGGCTCTTCCTTGCGGGCTTTGCCAAACGGCTGAAATCCCCCGTTGGCAAATTCGGGGCTAGAAGTAATCAATTATTACAACGAGACAACGAATGAAGCAGACGACTGCGCACAGCAGACCTACTGAGAATAGAAGCCACCTGACTAACTAGCACTCGGCGCCTTCGAGTGATTAGCTCAACTCGCGACCCTCGCGTCGTCTAAAAGCCTGAATACATCGGGTGCGCAATTAGAAAGACAAATAGGAGAAAGGCGCAACGCCGCCGTCATCGCTAGAACATGAAAATACTGTCCGCGGCGCCGCAGCGGAACGGACCCGACATCCACCCGAAACACGGAACACTCAATCGAGTAAAGACAGCAGCGGGAGCATAAGTATACGAAATAGAAAACCACCGGCACAGATGAAATCGGGGATAACCGACGCTTACTTACCCACGCCACTTATTACGCTGCACTTCCGCAATCACAGAATAGAGGTCCTGCTGGATAGGCCAATAACTAACGACTAAACGACCGACCAAGCTCATGTTCGAGTGTACTTAAGTCCAAAAGCCTCTCGCACTTTCGCAATACAGACAGACAGGTCGCACGATTTATGCGACAGCAAAAATAACAGCAGCGACGGGCGCGGTCGAACGACTCCTCTTATCAATGTTGTTTTCACCTTCAATTCCAGAAGCAGAGCTGGCTCCAGCTCCACCTTTGCGCTCTGGTAGCGCGCTGTAGCCTTTAGCTGCTGATGCGCGGGCTTAAGGTAAGGAAGCTCGGCAACGGGCGGCTTGCTCACTGCCAGTCCCAAAGGGGTGTCCGCAGAGTGCGCCATTATGCCGAGACGGACGGTAGTATACCACCCGTGCAATGTTCTATCTTCCGTCGCTTACTGCTGATGCCTGCAGCAATGTGAGCAATAATAAATACACACGCGATCAGCCCATATAGTGTTCCCATTCATGTCGACATCCCAAGACGGCGTCGTGAGTGGTAATAGATCAGGACTACTTGATAAAACGTCAAGTCGAGCACGGATCGAACGCTTTAGGTGGGCGTTCACCCTGCACGACTTAGTACTGTGATAACGTCGCCCGCCGGTTGGCGGCGGCGATATTCTGATCAGACTCGAAAATACAAATGATAGGGCGTTCTATAGTCGCGTCGACCGAGGAGAATACCTGGAAATTGATGGAAGCTTGGCTCGTCGTGACACTGATGAACGATGCGATGGAAGGACGCCACGAAGGGCTAGGTATGGAAGGAAGTGTGTCGTGTTGTCAGTGGGTGTTCGCTGAAGAGGGCGATCGGCTGAACCCTCTGCCGTCGTGGGGCAGAGCACGTTGTGCGTGATGCCTGTAGAAATTGCCCAGCTCGGAATATTCGAGACGATTTAGACAAAACGTACCAGTGTGCCGTTATAGACTCGCAATTTCGAGATCATCTCCCCGCCTGCTGCAGATGATCTCGCTTTTTTTGTTCAACATCACGTGGTTAGTATGAGCAAACTGCGGATTGTTTTAAATTATCTCTGTCAGCAGGAGCTGAATCTATTTAATTGGGGCTAATAATTTCGCGATGCCGCCTGGGCGTATGTCCGCGGCATGCCGTTGCTGGTACGTGTACCTGTACGTTACAATCTATATTAGTAGTGTAAGCAGTTCACTGGCGTTGGTACGTGTATCGTGAAAAATCTGACATGCCCCTCCAAAATGCATTCCTGATCGATACTTTCTACGGGAAATATCATTTCACACAATAAGAAAACGATACGTAAAAGATAGTGTCCTTGATCAGTAGATAAACTCCTGTAGATTATGTGGATAGACATGTTTTAGTGACATTTATAATGCGACTTTACTCGTCTGACCTTAATGACATTAAATGCGACTTTACTGGCGCTGATCCTCCTCGCGCCGCCTGATGGGTTTTGGACGCTACCCCACCGAAAAAAAGGATCATATATATACTACCTACGAGGACCAGCATGTACGAGGTACGTACCACCTCATCCGAGTTCTTGCTGTTCAAATAAACTTTTGATTACATAAAATGTGATAACCGCGATGATATTGAAATTGAAATTGAAGTACTGTTCATAGCGAACCAGCAAACTGGACCGGCAGCCATCTATCGGCCCTCTGATAGGCCTCGATACTCAGCCATACAGGACTAACAAGTTTAGACCGGGTCTCTTCGACCAGGTACACCTATCGACACACCTATCTGCAATGTGTGTCGACGTTCCTCGGGAGTAAAAAAAAAATAAGCAACCTCAGCAATTGCCACAGCCCCCGCCTAAGAAGTATCAACGTAAAAAAATGTAATCACGAAGAACAGATCTAATGATAAATCCCCTCGTCAAGAAATGCAAACCTAACATGCTGCTCGACCTTCACGATGCACGGGCCCGCTCCGACCGAACCGGGGTGCCGACCGGCCTAGGCCGCTCGGCATTCGGGAAGGGCGACGGGATAGCCTAATCTAGCTCCCGTGTGGAAGGTGGGGGTTCATCTCGGGCCGTGACACGCCTACATACCATGATCAAACTCACCGGGTATCGAACCCGCGACCTTTTGCGTATTAGGAGTGCGCTTTACCGGCTCACCGAAAAAGCATAGTTGACATATGTGGCCACATACCACATGTGTACCAAACTACAACGCCCGCCGGCGGCGCAACGGCGGCGGCACCGGAGGGGGGTGCGTTCGTATGCCCGTCGGCACCTACCTCTATCTCCACGCGGTGGGCGCTGGTAACCCCGTAGCCGTGCGAGGCTTGGCACGGTAGGGGGTTGAACGAGGTACCGACAACTGCGATCCGCGGGATCAACAGCTGTCGGGAAGCCATGTACGGAGGGTTTTGGAAACGCATAATATCCGTACACCAGCACATGGATCTCCCGCTCGGCAAGTCCGATATGTTTTTTCAGCGACTAAATACTCGCAGATACTCTCCCGTCCCGAAGGGGACGATGTCTGCGGATTGTTTTTTGGCGAAGAAGGGTACGGACGGATTAGCGGTGGGACGAGGGTGTTGGAGCTTGCGGCGGACAAATGGAAAGCATCGCTAGGGCACGGCGCTCGCTAGCAGTCGACAGCCCTGTGAGTTTTAAGTCTACCCTGGGGCGAGACTTGAAGCTACCGAGGACGGAGGAGGGTCGCAGCCGGAGGAGCGACACGGTATGGCGGCGGAGGTCATGAGGATCATCCGCCGCCGGAAAAACCCGGTACGGGGGGCTTTTGGAGAAAACATTCCCGTACCCAACATCTTTTGTGGCGCGGCGACTCGATTCCTATGTCCGACCTACCCCTTCCCTAGTCGGTACCCGGTTATCGACATGCTGCCTCACGCAGTGTGCCTATGGTTATCGTAACGGCACATTGATCGTATATGCGGCCTCCTAAGGCCGACCACTAGTGGAATAGCCGAATAGCGCACACGTGACCATGTTGCTGTACGGTACAGTACGTCGTAGTACGTTTCTCGATTTCAAGCCAGTCCAGTCAGCACGAGTCGGCCTAGGATATATGTATGCTATTACGCGATACTAAACGAATAGCGAATAGGGACCAACTACAGTTAAGTACAGGTACAACTAGATCGCTACTACCAACTACGTGGAGGAGCTACCCCGCAAGTCGATATCGAAAGAGCTTTGTAGACGAGAATCTTGCTGCCACACCGATGGTGCAACTTGTTTTATAAAGGTATCTCAAGGTACGCTTCTAGATTGTCGATAAATTCGGCGTCGACCTACCTCTTGTTTGACAGAGTGGGCAAGCTAACAAGAAAAGTTTTTCGAAAACGCGCGTGTCCGGATAGATCGCGCGCCGGGCGAATGCGTCCGCCGCTCACTCCAACACAAGCCGCGCAGGATTCCATGATAGCGATAGCGACTACGTGGTGAACTTGTGGGGTACTAGCTATAGTCCTAGGATTCCTTCTTCTAGACGATGGCACGCCACTGATTTTGCGTTGTCCCGTTGTTGGCATCCCTCGTTGCTGTACGGGTACTTGTAGTCGGTGAGCCAGCCCAAACCTATAGAGCGGTCGCTCAAACCCATAGTTGTCCAGTTGTATTTCGTTATTTCGTTTCGCATGTATGTCGTTTATATTATTTCAAAAACGCTATACCTCCTATTCCGAATAGGAGGTATATTCGCGAATATACCTCCTATTATTTGTCTGAACCTATAGCTCGTATCGCTTCGCGATTTATTTATTACTAATAATTCCGACGTGTCAGTACGTTTCGGTATTGTATAGTGATACGTACCGTTATCGCTATTCCGCTATTCCTCTAGTGGCCAGCCTAACAACGTAAACCACCGGAAGAGGGTCCGGCCGGCCACAGCGCGATCATATAAATGTTGGAAACAGACGGATCAAGGACATGGGACAAGAGAATATCTGGCACGGGGGCAAGAGAGCCAGCCGGACACCGTTTGTAGCTTAGTTATTTTCTCTTCCCAATCCCCGAAGGAGGAGGGAAGACACGGCTAGGTGGCGAGGTACGTCGGGAGGAGCAACTACTATCTCGGGCGGGGATGAGCACGGATCGAGACGGGAACAACGAAGATCTGAGCGAGGGGGTTTTCACATGCCTTTCCCCCTAAGAAGCTCCGGCACGACCGGAGTCGCACGGTACCCGAGGTCATGCAAGTTCGCCTCGACCAGCTCAAGGTGACCAGCCTCGCTGATCAGTATCCCCGTAGCGGCTAGAGTAGGCCGCGTATCGTGGAGACTAGCGACACCTTTTATTTTATACTGTATCCAAAAAACGTATAGATCGGAAAATAATAAATACATGGATACGTGAATGTTTTGGACGGTATCGTCATTGCCAATGGAGAGGTTGGGATTAGTGGTTCACGGTCTAGCCCCTAGCGAAATAAGTCCACTAGGCACAAGCAGGGGGGCCCAAAGATAACAGCCGCTTAATTCTGGTATTGTTGTAAACAACTTCAATTTCAATTGCAATACCAAACTACGACACTACCACGCCCCCCCCCCCAACCGGACTCTCCCCGGATCGTAGCCGGGCTCCGAAACCAATGTGGAAGGTGGAGGTTCATCTCGGGCCGTGACACGCCTACATACCATGATCGGACTCGCCGGGTATCGAACCCGCGACCTTCTGCGTGTTAGGCGTACGCTTTACCGGCTCGCCGAAAAAACATAGTTGACATAAGTGGCTACATATCACATATGTACCAAACTACGACACCCGCGTGACTTCGGTCTTGCCGAAGATAGGAGGAGAAAGGCTGGAAGAAAAACCCTCCTCACGTGGTTGCTCGTCGATCCCGCCGCCGTATCCCGTAAGCCCCGCCCCCCAAGGTCGTTGCCGCGCCTACCGACGCGACGGTCCTCCTTGTCGAGGTCCACCGTCACCTCGAGGGCAAGTGGGGGGGGGGGGGGGGCGAGACAAACGTACAGAAGGAAAAACTGGCGCTCTTGCCTCCGCGCCTAGATTTTCCCCGCTCACTTGCCCGGTTTTCCTCTGTTTAGTACCTGGGTACATGTTAGGTAGTCCGACCGGCGCCCGTACCCTCTTCCCTGTGATCGCGCGTCCACCGAGCGTCCTCTTTTGAGCGTGGGCATCCGCGCTCACCCGGGCCCACACTCTCTGTCTGTAGGATTGTCGGGGTAGTTTGTGTCGAAAGACGGGGAGGGGGGGGGGGGGGGGGGGGGGGGGAGGGGGGTGGTCACCGTAGTCGGATCCTTCGGGCCGCGGGTGCATGGAAATCATGCAAAACCCTCCGTGCGGGGATTTCCGGCGGCGCCGACCCGGAGAGTCGTGGTCGCTAGATCGTGTTTCTCCCCCCGTCGCGACCAACCTCCTTGCCGCCCAAGCTTACGCCTCCCCCCGAGAGATCTAGCTTGTCGACGTCGCAGTCCGTTAGTGAGCGCCCCGCCCTTGTGTTGCTTCCCAATTGGCTCGACGCCGGGTACGGACATCATTTTAATTTCCAAAAAAGCCCTCCGTACATGGCTTTCCGGCGGCGGCTAATCTTGAGGATCGCCGCCGCCTCACCTAGCCGCTCCTTCACTTGCGACCGATCACCGGCATGTGCCATGTCGTGCCTCACCCCCGGGAATGTTCGACTAGCACATAGCTGGTCGACGGCTAGCGAGCGCCCTTTCTTGGCGGTGCTTCCCGGATCCGATGCCCGTGTCCCACTGCTGATCCGGCCGTACCCTCCTCGCCATCAAACGCCCCTGAGGTACAAGCCCCACACCCTCAAACTAAGACTATATCCAATAGTATAAGACCTCGAAAAAACATATCGGACGGCCCGAGCGGGAGATCTTGGCGCCGGTATTGCACAAACAATGTTTTTTCAAAGGCCCTATGCACATGGCTTTCTCGACATCTGCTGATCCCGCGGATCACGTTGTCGGCTCTCTTAGCCCCCTACCGTGCCAAGCATGGCACGGTTACGGGGTTTTCAACGCCGAACACGGGGGGTGAGGGGATGCCGACGGGCCTGCGAGCGCACACCCCTTCGGGTCCGCCGCCGCTGCGCCGCCGGCGGCCGCCATAACCGGGATATTTTCAACCCTTCTACGGGGCACGCATTTATTTAATGATAAATTACCACGCACTGCCGCAATGGCTATGCAACTCAATAAGGGGTTAGAGTTATGAGGTGCGAACTACAACACACCACGGCGAGTTCTACTAAGACATGGCCCCCTCTATCGCCACACCCAAGTTGTTGTGGGCACACATTTTGTATGTGTGGCCCATTTTTGCGGCCCGAAATTCGTGCATGTACATGTTATTCTATAAATGCACATATTTCATGCATTGTCATGCATAGGCGTACTCCCGGAAGGGCGTACTACGGGGGTACGTCGCCACTGCAATTAGCGAGGGTACCATTTGTACTGTACTGCAAGTACGTCCCGTGACGTACATGTACGCACATTTAACCTAGCTAGCTACACGACGCGCTAGTATGATTTCCAGAGATATAAACACGCCGCGTCGCTAATGTGTTCCGACCGTTACGATATCCCTAGCGCTAGGCACGAGGACCATGCGATAACAAGTGCAAGCTAGCTAGGCTTGAGCTATGTCAGCCTAGTGCAGTGGAGGGAAATGACATAACCATTTAATCAATCCCTTTATTCATTTGCAACATACCATTAAACACTAAATAGTAAGACATCTTTCATTTGCACGTCCACCTGCAAAAGCAACATCATAACAAAACAAAACGAAACGAAACGAAACGAAACGAAACATAATTATGTTAGTAGTTAGCTTTAGACAAGCGAAATGCAACACTAGTTTCGGAGTTGTGTTCGTCACATGCTTTCGATGCTGCTTGAGTTGTTCGACGCTCCTTGTTTGATTCGAGATGCCTTATCTTGGACATGATAATTACGTTATGGTCATACTACGTGTCGGAGGTTCGAAAGCCTCATGCATCAAGCTGGTGTTATATCGTGAACCCCGTATTGGTAAAACTTGGTTTCCTCTGGGTTCGATTTTGCCTAGCGAGGCACCCGTCGACGCTGCCGTTCGCTAGTTGTTTGAGGAAACATGCCTAACCCTGACCGCCGACGACCTTAAAATGTTGAGTGGTAATCCCCTTCGAGTGTCTTTACTTGCTAGTTAGCACTAGCTCGTTCAAGTCTTTTTCGGATCAGTTCTTGCCTTGTACGTGACGGGTAATTTGCGGCTAAGGTCGAGCAAGCCGTTTCTGCTTAATCGGCTGTTTATTTTGATGAAGCTTACATTGTTCCGACTACTTCCGACATTGACAGGCTTTCTCTTACGCCGTCTATGATTGGGCTTGCCACTGAGACTTAGCGTAAGTACGAGTTATTACATTTTCCCTACGTGGCTCAATGGGAACCATGTCGAGGCGCTATGATTTCTCGGCAACCATTTTTCCACGAGGACACGTCGTTACCAATGCAACTTTTCTTTCACCCCCGTTTTACGGTTGCCGACTATGGTCGTGTTTGGGTTTAAGTTGATCAAGGGCTAAATTAATCAACTATGTGGTGAGACACCCACTGATTTTCGCACGGAAGTTCCGGCACCCACAGTCAACTTTAAAGTCATTAACGTAACATTGAATGAGACACATCGTAAGGCTACGATTAACGCACCCTACTTGTCCGGACAAGACGCACGTTGGAGAACTGGTTAGGTACGCATCCTCCACGTGTTATAATGTTTGGCATCAATCCCGACACGTACAAGGTTGTTGTGTGGGTTATGTCTCAGTTTCCCGGTTTTTTAAACAAATGGTGGCTTTACCGTAAGACTCAAGCCGTTATTCCATACGCGTTCGACTCTTTGGTCATAGAGATTCGTAAGACGTCCTTGCTACCTATCATCATAGAGGACGCAATCACGGACATGATTCTGATTACGCAAGGATCCCATAGGCACGCAACTTAAACTTAACAGCTTATCGACTTTTCTGAGGAGGTCTCGGCAAAAAAATTCAGACGTATTCCAGTACGTCACCTTCATCAAAGGGCTATCAGATTTTATGCTCAAGACTCAGCCCAAGTCTCATCGTTCCCAACAAAAGTACTACAAAATGCCGCGGGTTGAATTACTAAACTTCCTCAATGACCTCGTGACCGATTCATCTCACTTTGGTCGTGCTGAGGGTGCGCTTGCTCCGTCTCGCAACCGTGGAGGCGGCCGACATTCCGCGAAGCGCCCGCTTGGCAACCCGGAAGTCGTGGCTACTATGCGCTTTGAAGGTGGTGAGGGATCTTGTCGTGGACGTGGCAATCTAGTAGGCCGCGGGAGGACTTCTCCTAAATATGACCGAATTGACTTCAATGCCATCGTTGTAGCTTTAACACCTCAAGAGTGTAAACGACACCAAGAGGAGGCGCCCGCCGGCGGCGCAGAGACACCAAGAGGGGGATGCGCTCGCATGCCAGTCGGCGCCTACCTTTACCTCCACGCGGTGGGCGATGGTAACCCTGTAGCCGTGCCAAGCTTGGCACGGTAGGGGGCTGTAAGAGGTACCGACAGCTGCGATCCGCGGGATCAACAGCTGTCGGGAAGCCATGTACGGAGGGTTTTGGAAACGCATAATATCCGTACACCAGCACATGGATCTCCCGCTCGGCAAGTCCGATATGTTTTTTCAGCGACTAAATACTCAGAGATACTCTCCCGTCCCGAAGGGGACGATGTCTGCGGATTGTTTTTTGGCGAAGAAGGGTACGGACGGATTAGCGGTGGGACGAGGGTGTTGGAGCTTGCGGCGGACAAATGGAAAGCATCGCTAGGGCACGGCGCTCGCTAGCAGTCGACAGCCCTGTGAGTTTTAAGTCTACCCTGGGGCGAGACTTGAAGCTACCGAGGACGGAGGAGGGTCGCAGCCGGAGGAGCGACACGGTATGGCGGCGGAGGTCATGAGGATCATCCGCCGCCGGAAAAACCCGGTACGGGGGGCTTTTGGAGAAAACATTCCCGTACCCAACATCTTTTGTGGCGCGGCGACTCGATTCCTATGTCCGACCTACCCCTTCCCTAGTCGGTACCCGGTTATCGACATGCTGCCTCACGCAGTGTGCCTATGGTTATCGTAACGGCACATTGATCGTATATGCGGCCTCCTAAGGCCGACCACTAGTGGAATAGCCGAATAGCGCACACGTGACCATGTTGCTGTACGGTACAGTACGTCGTAGTACGTTTCTCGATTTCAAGCCAGTCCAGTCAGCACGAGTCGGCCTAGGATATATGTATGCTATTACGCGATACTAAACGAATAGCGAATAGGGACCAACTACAGTTAAGTACAGGTACAACTAGATCGCTACTACCAACTACGTGGAGGAGCTACCCCGCAAGTCGATATCGAAAGAGCTTTGTAGACGAGAATCTTGCTGCCACACCGATGGTGCAACTTGTTTTATAAAGGTATCTCAAGGTACGCTTCTAGATTGTCGATAAATTCGGCGTCGACCTACCTCTTGTTTGACAGAGTGGGCAAGCTAACAAGAAAAGTTTTTCGAAAACGCGCGTGTCCGGATAGATCGCGCGCCGGGCGAATGCGTCCGCCGCTCACTCCAACACAAGCCGCGCAGGATTCCATGATAGCGATAGCGACTACGTGGTGAACTTGTGGGGTACTAGCTATAGTCCTAGGATTCCTTCTTCTAGACGATGGCACGCCACTGATTTTGCGTTGTCCCGTTGTTGGCATCCCTCGTTGCTGTACGGGTACTTGTAGTCGGTGAGCCAGCCCAAACCTATAGAGCGGTCGCTCAAACCCATAGTTGTCCAGTTGTATTTCGTTATTTCGTTTCGCATGTATGTCGTTTATATTATTTCAAAAACGCTATACCTCCTATTCCGAATAGGAGGTATATTCGCGAATATACCTCCTATTATTTGTCTGAACCTATAGCTCGTATCGCTTCGCGATTTATTTATTACTAATAATTCCGACGTGTCAGTACGTTTCGGTATTGTATAGTGATACGTACCGTTATCGCTATTCCGCTATTCCTCTAGTGGCCAGCCTAACAACGTAAACCACCGGAAGAGGGTCCGGCCGGCCACAGCGCGATCATATAAATGTTGGAAACAGACGGATCAAGGACATGGGACAAGAGAATATCTGGCACGGGGGCAAGAGAGCCAGCCGGACACCGTTTGTAGCTTAGTTATTTTCTCTTCCCAATCCCCGAAGGAGGAGGGAAGACACGGCTAGGTGGCGAGGTACGTCGGGAGGAGCAACTACTATCTCGGGCGGGGATGAGCACGGATCGAGACGGGAACAACGAAGATCTGAGCGAGGGGGTTTTCACATGCCTTTCCCCCTAAGAAGCTCCGGCACGACCGGAGTCGCACGGTACCCGAGGTCATGCAAGTTCGCCTCGACCAGCTCAAGGTGACCAGCCTCGCTGATCAGTATCCCCGTAGCGGCTAGAGTAGGCCGCGTATCGTGGAGACTAGCGACACCTTTTATTTTATACTGTATCCAAAAAACGTATAGATCGGAAAATAATAAATACATGGATACGTGAATGTTTTGGACGGTATCGTCATTGCCAATGGAGAGGTTGGGATTAGTGGTTCACGGTCTAGCCCCTAGCGAAATAAGTCCACTAGGCACAAGCAGGGGGGCCCAAAGATAACAGCCGCTTAATTCTGGTATTGTTGTAAACAACTTCAATTTCAATTGCAATACCAAACTACGACACTACCACGCCCCCCCCCCCAACCGGACTCTCCCCGGATCGTAGCCGGGCTCCGAAACCAATGTGGAAGGTGGAGGTTCATCTCGGGCCGTGACACGCCTACATACCATGATCGGACTCGCCGGGTATCGAACCCGCGACCTTCTGCGTGTTAGGCGTACGCTTTACCGGCTCGCCGAAAAAACATAGTTGACATAAGTGGCTACATATCACATATGTACCAAACTACGACACCCGCGTGACTTCGGTCTTGCCGAAGATAGGAGGAGAAAGGCTGGAAGAAAAACCCTCCTCACGTGGTTGCTCGTCGATCCCGCCGCCGTATCCCGTAAGCCCCGCCCCCCAAGGTCGTTGCCGCGCCTACCGACGCGACGGTCCTCCTTGTCGAGGTCCACCGTCACCTCGAGGGCAAGTGGGGGGGGGGGGGGCGAGACAAACGTACAGAAGGAAAAACTGGCGCTCTTGCCTCCGCGCCTAGATTTTCCCCGCTCACTTGCCCGGTTTTCCTCTGTTTAGTACCTGGGTACATGTTAGGTAGTCCGACCGGCGCCCGTACCCTCTTCCCTGTGATCGCGCGTCCACCGAGCGTCCTCTTTTGAGCGTGGGCATCCGCGCTCACCCGGGCCCACACTCTCTGTCTGTAGGATTGTCGGGGTAGTTTGTGTCGAAAGACGGGGAGGGGGGGGGGGGGGGGGGGGGGGAGGGGGGTGGTCACCGTAGTCGGATCCTTCGGGCCGCGGGTGCATGGAAATCATGCAAAACCCTCCGTGCGGGGATTTCCGGCGGCGCCGACCCGGAGAGTCGTGGTCGCTAGATCGTGTTTCTCCCCCCGTCGCGACCAACCTCCTTGCCGCCCAAGCTTACGCCTCCCCCCGAGAGATCTAGCTTGTCGACGTCGCAGTCCGTTAGTGAGCGCCCCGCCCTTGTGTTGCTTCCCAATTGGCTCGACGCCGGGTACGGACATCATTTTAATTTCCAAAAAAGCCCTCCGTACATGGCTTTCCGGCGGCGGCTAATCTTGAGGATCGCCGCCGCCTCACCTAGCCGCTCCTTCACTTGCGACCGATCACCGGCATGTGCCATGTCGTGCCTCACCCCCGGGAATGTTCGACTAGCACATAGCTGGTCGACGGCTAGCGAGCGCCCTTTCTTGGCGGTGCTTCCCGGATCCGATGCCCGTGTCCCACTGCTGATCCGGCCGTACCCTCCTCGCCATCAAACGCCCCTGAGGTACAAGCCCCACACCCTCAAACTAAGACTATATCCAATAGTATAAGACCTCGAAAAAACATATCGGACGGCCCGAGCGGGAGATCTTGGCGCCGGTATTGCACAAACAATGTTTTTTCAAAGGCCCTATGCACATGGCTTTCTCGACATCTGCTGATCCCGCGGATCACGTTGTCGGCTCTCTTAGCCCCCTACCGTGCCAAGCATGGCACGGTTACGGGGTTTTCAACGCCGAACACGGGGGGTGAGGGGATGCCGACGGGCCTGCGAGCGCACACCCCTTCGGGTCCGCCGCCGCTGCGCCGCCGGCGGCCGCCATAACCGGGATATTTTCAACCCTTCTACGGGGCACGCATTTATTTAATGATAAATTACCACGCACTGCCGCAATGGCTATGCAACTCAATAAGGGGTTAGAGTTATGAGGTGCGAACTACAACACACCACGGCGAGTTCTACTAAGACATGGCCCCCTCTATCGCCACACCCAAGTTGTTGTGGGCACACATTTTGTATGTGTGGCCCATTTTTGCGGCCCGAAATTCGTGCATGTACATGTTATTCTATAAATGCACATATTTCATGCATTGTCATGCATAGGCGTACTCCCGGAAGGGCGTACTACGGGGGTACGTCGCCACTGCAATTAGCGAGGGTACCATTTGTACTGTACTGCAAGTACGTCCCGTGACGTACATGTACGCACATTTAACCTAGCTAGCTACACGACGCGCTAGTATGATTTCCAGAGATATAAACACGCCGCGTCGCTAATGTGTTCCGACCGTTACGATATCCCTAGCGCTAGGCACGAGGACCATGCGATAACAAGTGCAAGCTAGCTAGGCTTGAGCTATGTCAGCCTAGTGCAGTGGAGGGAAATGACATAACCATTTAATCAATCCCTTTATTCATTTGCAACATACCATTAAACACTAAATAGTAAGACATCTTTCATTTGCACGTCCACCTGCAAAAGCAACATCATAACAAAACAAAACGAAACGAAACGAAACGAAACGAAACATAATTATGTTAGTAGTTAGCTTTAGACAAGCGAAATGCAACACTAGTTTCGGAGTTGTGTTCGTCACATGCTTTCGATGCTGCTTGAGTTGTTCGACGCTCCTTGTTTGATTCGAGATGCCTTATCTTGGACATGATAATTACGTTATGGTCATACTACGTGTCGGAGGTTCGAAAGCCTCATGCATCAAGCTGGTGTTATATCGTGAACCCCGTATTGGTAAAACTTGGTTTCCTCTGGGTTCGATTTTGCCTAGCGAGGCACCCGTCGACGCTGCCGTTCGCTAGTTGTTTGAGGAAACATGCCTAACCCTGACCGCCGACGACCTTAAAATGTTGAGTGGTAATCCCCTTCGAGTGTCTTTACTTGCTAGTTAGCACTAGCTCGTTCAAGTCTTTTTCGGATCAGTTCTTGCCTTGTACGTGACGGGTAATTTGCGGCTAAGGTCGAGCAAGCCGTTTCTGCTTAATCGGCTGTTTATTTTGATGAAGCTTACATTGTTCCGACTACTTCCGACATTGACAGGCTTTCTCTTACGCCGTCTATGATTGGGCTTGCCACTGAGACTTAGCGTAAGTACGAGTTATTACATTTTCCCTACGTGGCTCAATGGGAACCATGTCGAGGCGCTATGATTTCTCGGCAACCATTTTTCCACGAGGACACGTCGTTACCAATGCAACTTTTCTTTCACCCCCGTTTTACGGTTGCCGACTATGGTCGTGTTTGGGTTTAAGTTGATCAAGGGCTAAATTAATCAACTATGTGGTGAGACACCCACTGATTTTCGCACGGAAGTTCCGGCACCCACAGTCAACTTTAAAGTCATTAACGTAACATTGAATGAGACACATCGTAAGGCTACGATTAACGCACCCTACTTGTCCGGACAAGACGCACGTTGGAGAACTGGTTAGGTACGCATCCTCCACGTGTTATAATGTTTGGCATCAATCCCGACACGTACAAGGTTGTTGTGTGGGTTATGTCTCAGTTTCCCGGTTTTTTAAACAAATGGTGGCTTTACCGTAAGACTCAAGCCGTTATTCCATACGCGTTCGACTCTTTGGTCATAGAGATTCGTAAGACGTCCTTGCTACCTATCATCATAGAGGACGCAATCACGGACATGATTCTGATTACGCAAGGATCCCATAGGCACGCAACTTAAACTTAACAGCTTATCGACTTTTCTGAGGAGGTCTCGGCAAAAAAATTCAGACGTATTCCAGTACGTCACCTTCATCAAAGGGCTATCAGATTTTATGCTCAAGACTCAGCCCAAGTCTCATCGTTCCCAACAAAAGTACTACAAAATGCCGCGGGTTGAATTACTAAACTTCCTCAATGACCTCGTGACCGATTCATCTCACTTTGGTCGTGCTGAGGGTGCGCTTGCTCCGTCTCGCAACCGTGGAGGCGGCCGACATTCCGCGAAGCGCCCGCTTGGCAACCCGGAAGTCGTGGCTACTATGCGCTTTGAAGGTGGTGAGGGATCTTGTCGTGGACGTGGCAATCTAGTAGGCCGCGGGAGGACTTCTCCTAAATATGACCGAATTGACTTCAATGCCATCGTTGTAGCTTTAACACCTCAAGAGTGTAAACGACACCAAGAGGAGGCGCCCGCCGGCGGCGCAGAGACACCAAGAGGGGGATGCGCTCGCATGCCAGTCGGCGCCTACCTTTACCTCCACGCGGTGGGCGATGGTAACCCTGTAGCCGTGCCAAGCTTGGCACGGTAGGGGGCTGTAAGAGGTACCGACAGCTGCGATCCGCGGGATCAACAGCTGTCGGGAAGCCATGTACGGAGGGTTTTGGAAACGCATAATATCCGTACACCAGCACATGGATCTCCCGCTCGGCCAATCCGATATGTCTTTTCAGCAAGTAAATACTCAGAGATACTCTCCCGTCACGGCGGGAACGATGTCTCCGGATTGTTTTTTGGCGAGGAAAGGTACGGACGGACCAGCGGTGCGACGAGGGTGTTGGAGCTGGCGGCGGACAACTGGAAAGCAGCGCTAGGGCACGGCGCTCGCTAGCAGCCGCCAACCCTGCGAGAGTTTTAAGTCTACCATGGGGGCGAGGCCCGAAGCTACCGAGGACGGTGGTGGGTTGCGGTCGGAGGAGCGGCACGGTCTGGCGGCGGCGATGCTTAGGATCGACCGCTGCCAGAAAAAACCGGTACGGGGGGCTTTTGGAGAAAACATTCCCGTACCCAACATATTTTGAGGTTCGGCGACTCGATCCCTATGTCCGACCCACCCCTCCCCTAGTCGGTACCCGGTTATCGACATGCTGCCTCACGCAGTGTGCCTATGGTTATCGTAACGGCACACTGATCGTATATGCGGCCCCCTAACAACGTAAACCACCGGAAGAGGGTCCGGCCGGCCACAACGCGATCAAATGGGTGTTGGAAACAGACGGATAAAGGACATGGGACAAGAGAACATCTGGCACATGGGCAAGAGAGCCAGCCGGACACCGTTTGCAGCTTAGTTATTTTCTCTTCCCAATCCCCGAAGGAGGAGGGAAGACTCGGCTAGGTGGCGAAGTGCGCCGGGAGGAGCAACTACTATCTCGGGCGGGGAAGAGCACGGATCGAGACGGGACCGACGAAGATCTGAGCGAGGAGGTTTTTCACATGCCTTTCCCCCTAACTCCGACACGACCGGAGTCGCACGGTACCCGAGGTCCGGCACGTTCGCCTCGACCAGCTCAAGTTGACCAGCCTCGCTGATCATTATCCCCGTAGCGCTGGAGCAGGCCGCGTATCGTGGACATTAGCGACACTTTTTATTTCATACTATATCCAACCAAAATACGAATAGATCGAGAAATAATAAATACCTAGTTACGTGTATGTTTTAGACGGTATCGTCACTGCCAATGGAGAGGTTGGGATTAATGGTTCACGGTCTAGCTCGTGTTAATATAAGCTCACTAATGGCACATTCAAGGGGGTGCCTTGAGACAGCAACCGGGTTCACCCGTACATGTTGTAATCAATTTCAATTTCATTTTTCACCAAGAGGAGGGACTTTGTATCAAGTTCCACAATAAGGAGCACCGTATCTTCCAATGCCCATAATTGATTGGCAAGGCGCCGGTCAAAATGCCAAGCATGTAGAAATGGTGGTGGCAAGGCTGCTCTTCGGACGAGCTTGAGCAAATGGTTACATCTTCGTGACTACATGAGACAATGCTAGCGACAAAGGTGCAAGTTCCAACTTCGATATCGCCATCGACTATAGTGGCGACACCCGCTAAATCAATAGATGGTCGTCGTCGGTAGAGCAAGCACATAGACATTCGTAGACCTATAACCATACGTTCAAATGATTGGAAACTAGTTGACTCTGTTTTTGAGCCTATGCACGCACGATTCAACTTCACCTTGGAAGGTTGTGCTGATGACGAGGGTCAAAACTCGCACGGTTACTTTCCTCACCGTTCGCCGAGTGACTATGGATACGAGATATACTTGAGTTGGGAGCGAATGTTCTCCAACTCAGCATCGAATTTAGCATACCACATAGCACGACACTTCACGGCACACCCACACTGTACGTTTTCGGACAATAGCGCAATTTCCGCAATATCATTTAATCTGAGTAGTACTTACTGACATATCTCGCCATTTATACACGTAATTTCTCTGTAGTACATTGTAAAGGGTCGCGCGTTGTCTCGCTTAGCTACTCCATTGACCCGAAAATATGTACGCCATCGTAAATTCACCGATGGTACGGGAAACCCGCGACTACCACCACTGCTTGACGACAAAGTCCTTGTTGCGACTTGCCGCCACAGGCATGTGGCTCACCCACCGCCAGTCGAGCTACGCCGCCAAGCTGCCGCTTTAAATACCATGGGCAAGCGGCACTAGAAGCATATAGTTTGTCGTAGTGGTAAAGCCAAGCGGGCGAAACCCCCGCAGGTTGGAACCGCCGCACCATCGGTAGGGGCGGCCGGTAATGTTGTTGCGGTCGTCGCGGGCGGGGCAGCAGCAACGCAAGATGAGCCTACCCATCAATATGACGAAGAGCATACAACCGCCGACGGGCAAGAGCAACAAATTCCCGAGGACCACGAGGAGGCGGAAACTAGTAGGGAGATAAAGAAGTTGAGGGCGACAGTGGCGTCTCTAAAATCCGCGCTAGCGAGGTCACGCGACCAGTGTGCACGCCAACGCGCGAAGTTGCGTGACCTCGAAGTACATAGTGGAAACCTTGTAATGCAACTCCAAGCCGAAGATTCCCGTTGGCGGAAACTATGCCGAACCCAAAAAAGAAAGTGCCAGCGAATGGCTACAAAGCTACGTGAGTTGGGGTCGGGGTCGGGGTCGGAAGCGGACGGCGATGACGACGGTGACGAGCAGGTTCTAGCTGATGCGGCAAAAGCTAGCGATGCCGCATTCAACACTTTGCGCGATTTTGCGGACGTTGTTGCGAACGTTATCGCGACGGACGCGGAGGCAGCAGCTGGGCTAACGGGAGATATTGATGTGTCGGGGGACGAAGAAAAAGAATCCCTCCCTAGACAGCCCCGCCGACGTTCCAAAGCCCCTCAACTCCCTATCGTCGACGACGGAGCAATGGATTGGGAGCTAGATGAGTGCAACGACGACATCGGCGAAATATATGAGCAGCCCGCCCACCGACCGCCCGCCCTGTCCCACTACCAGCCCGTCCAGTCCGAGCCGCAGCCGCCCGCGCACACGCAAACCGCCCAACCTCAGCTTATACGCCCCCAACCGCAGCACGCCGCCCAGCCCGCCGCCCAGCCCGAGATGCAGCATCAAAACAACAAGGTAGAAGAGCTACAGCCTCAAGCATCGAAAAAGGTGAATACTAAAGACATCAAGTACATTCCTCGCTCTGCTAGGATAAGAAGGACAAATAGCCAACCCGGCAGCACCTCACATGCAAGGTGGATGACAAGACAACGTATGGATTTAAGGGAGCATTTTACAAAACTATACGGGCACACGTGGGCTATGAAATACAAGAGTTCAGACATTACAAAGGCAAGCACATCCACCATAAGCGTTTCTGCATGGTGGGGCTCCCTCCCTTCTGTAGGAATCACCCAAATGGTGAATCCAATCGTTAAACGCTGACAATACCCATGCTTAGTCTTGTCACCAATGCGTTGCAACTTGACGTGAAGAGGAGGGGCAGCCATGGCGATGGTCCCACGCGGCGAAACTATCCGCATAGAGCGATAGCCAGGGCCACCACTACTTCCATGCAACACAAGCTCAGTCATACGAAAAAGCTGATAGACGGGAGAAAAGGTTGTGAAGCACCAACATCTAGTTGAGTTGCTGCCGTCTTGGACGTCCTTCCACATTGTCGTCCTCTGCGCATATCTTGGGTGCTCATCTCCGACTGGGGAGGACCTCGCAGCTTGGTTGAGCGTCTTCACGTACGTCTCCCACAAGTCTCCGTGCCATCCCTCACAAATGATAGTCGCGTAGGCCCGAGGGTCCACACATAGCAGCTCCTTCGCAGCTTGAACTCGAAAGGCCGCAAGGTAATCATCGTTCCTAAAAAAGCAAAACAACAAAAAGTATCGGAAATCTTTGTACCTACTACAACCATCGGCCACCATCTACACCAAGACGGCGGCCAAACGCAGGGAAGGCAGCGCGTACCTAAGGAAAGTGGCAGACAGAGCCACCCCTCGGTGGCAACGGCGGCAGATGCCATTGCCGTCGCCGACCATGGGCGTCGTGCGCGCCATTACTCCTAGGCACGCGACGCACAGGTCCCGCTCCCCAAGAGCATTGCTCCACCTATGCCGCGGCAGGTCCTCCTCCGTCGTTTGTGTGCCGCGGCTCCGAACACAACGCCCCAGTTCTTGATTAGTTTGGCTTTGGGCATCACGGGGGATCCAGTGCCTCTTGATGAGCACAGCTGCAATACGGCACACCGGTAGAGTTAGAAAAGTGGGTACCTACGCGGGACCTCAAAAAATAAACGGTGCCTCTTAGCTTACGGTATCTGCCACCTACGGAGTCGAGGTCGCAGCACGGGGGGGTTGGGGGACCAGAAGAACGAAAAGATTTTATTCCCAAAGTTAAACCCCACCTCTACAACGCGTCGGGGGGGGGGGATGGTGAAGCGTGCTGCGTGCCCCTCTACAATGCGTGCGCGGGTGATAATATGTGGGTGAAGGTAATTTGTAGTCGCGAACTTGATATTCGGAGCGGAAACTGGGCATAAATGGTGACATCTGAATCAAAACGGTGTCCAGCTCGGTACACGAGTAAATTACTATGCCAGGAAGACTATGCTAAGCGGGCACCGGTAAGGGTATTATCTCGAGGGAGCGCGACCTCGAAAACTGATGCTTCGTGACGAACGAGGAAAACTGAACCCTGAGATTCGTAGAATCCTACCTACCGAAACTTATCGATGCCGACACTCATAGCGGGTCAAAGTAAGAATTTACACGCATTATAACCAAACCACCCTATGCACATATGTGTTGGGTGCGTGTGGAGCCTTTGTGCTGAAGTTGTGACGGCGTGATATGCGTGCCCCCCAAGGTCGTAGAGCAGGGTGTCTGTTATCGAACTAGGTGAGAACAAGCGAATCGCGTAACGAGCCGCCCTAGCAACCCCTCCGTCCGTAGCCGTAATAAAGAACCTAATGCACTATATGCACTGAAACGTGGCAGGAGTCATACTTACTTGGTGTACAGTGGTTGCGTGGGTTCATGGCTTTCCACTTCCAAAAGGGGGGGCACGGCCAGGCGAGATGAGCCGCTACCATTGGCGCGGTGGAGAAGACGGTTTATGTGACGAGGCGAACGCACGCAAGCATGTGAGACGCACTCTACTTGGCGACAACAAAATTGGCGAAAAACGTACGGGTACTGAAAATTGGTGCAAACGGTAAATGTCCGGGTGTACAGGTACCCGGGTGTGCCGTGTTTGAGATTTGTCATCGTACTGCTCCAACATCTATATTTGCTATGTTTGTTATACCTAAGCGGGCTAAGTTCAGCAACACCACTCGAAACTAGAAATTTTGCCATGGCACATTTGCTTACTCGATAGTCGGTGAACGACCCGACTCGGCATGAGGTCGTTGGTCTTGCTCCCTTTCATGTTTCGTTGTGGTTGTTCGACGTTGATTGTGAATTGTACGATTCATCCCCGACAACATCTTCAGTGGAACCTCCATCGCTATGTGTACCACGACAAGGATCCACAATTTTTATCGCTACGGTGCGACAATTTCCTTCGGATGCTACCGCCCTACTGACTGACCTCACCGAAGCTCGCCCATTAATTCGCACTGAGTTGAACGTGAAAACTCATGATGGCGGACATTTGATTTCCGGATTAGTCGAATGTACTACAACGACGCTTTCATAGGGATTTGTAGGGATTTGTAGAACTCTTTTTTTCGTCTTTCATAGGGATTTGTAGAACTCTTTTATTTACCAACCTTAAAGTCTAAGACCAAAATGTCAGTTCGACTCGTCAACGGCCAACGCATGAAGTCTTCTACAGTTTTCGATATTACTTTCGAGGTGACTCGACAGAAGCTCAAACGGACTTTTTATGTGACGAGTACAGTCCTGCAACAGTACATTGCATGACATTGTACAAGTACTCGTTACGGATTCCAATTCGTGCTTTTCCACAGGACGGACGTATACTCGTGGGTACGTCGCTACTGCAATATTGTAATGGTGCTGATGCTACAGTACGACCAGTACCTCCCGGTACGTACAGATATGCATAATTAATCTAACTAGCCAGATGACGCGCCAGAACGAGCTCTTCGATGCAAAAGGAGCCGCGTCGTGAAACCCAATGCTAGGCAGGCCGCGTCTCGAGGCAGATGACGACGGTTAGACAGCGCTAACGCCTGACACGTAAGCGTAGCTTGCATGCGTAATTAGTCTGGGCTGAAACCTATTTAAGCCCAGTGCAGTAGAGAGAGGTGACAGAACCTTTTAACAATTCCTTTGTTCACTTACAACATCTACTGCCTAAGTACAGCAGTGAAACATCTTTCACCATCGCCTCTCGACAACATCATTTTGCCATCTTGCAACGACATAACTAGACAGACTAGAACAGATTTGTGCTAGGGTTTGGCTTTCACAGGCTAACCGCCACACTGGTTTCGGAGCTCTTTGGTCGACGCACGCTTTCGTTGTTCGTTGATTCGCTCGACGTTGCTTGACTGAGTTGAGATGGCTTCTCTAGGACCCGGACATTACGTGGTGTTGGTAATTCACTTTGGAGGAACTAAACCGTCGGACTTGAAGTTGGTATTACAGCGTAAGCCTCGTACTGGTAAAACTTGGTTCCGAGCTGGCTCTGTCTTACCTAACGAAGAGCCTATCGACGCTGCTGTTCGAGAGTTACACGAGGAGACCGGTCTCGTTCTGACACCGGAGGATTTAACACTGTTGAGTGGTGAACCTGTTGTTGTTACGCTACCTCAAGGACGACAGCTTGTCTACGTGTACTCGGCTTCTATTCCTATCCTGTTTGCTACAAACAACTTACGCACACCTGCTCAAGTTGAGCAGGCTGTTTTAGCACAGTCGACAGTTAATCCGGATGGCACTTACGTCGTCCCAGAAACCATCAATATTGACGGTCTGACACTTACGCCCGCACAAAAGGGGTTACTTCGTGCTGAGAAGCACAAGAGTGAGTTACTTCACTTTGGTTACGTGACTCAGTGGGAATTGTTTTTTCGAGCTGTTGTTCAACACGCTCCAGTCCTGCTTGACGACGCGTCTATCCCGAGACAGTTCCACATGTACTCCCGGTTTACAACGATCGACTATGGTTCTGTTTGGCTGCTGATTCGCGGACACATCAACCGCCTAACTGGTGAAGGGCCTACAAATTTACGAGTGGGAAAGCCGATGCCTACCCACAACTTGGCTGGACTACATGTGACCCTCACGGAGACCCAGCGTAAGGCTGCCATTAATTCCCCGTATCGGCGCCCGCCGGCGGCGCAGCGGCGGCGGCCCCGGAGGGGGGTGCGCTCGCAGGCCCGTCGGCATCCCCTCACCTCCCCGTGGTGGGCGCTGGAAACCCCGTAGCCGTGCCAGGCCTGGCACGGTAGGGGGCTAAGAGGGCCGACAGCTCGATCCGCGGGATCAGCAGCTGTCGGGAAAGCCCTGTACAGAGGGCTTTTGAATAAAATAATTTCTGTGCGATACCGGCGCCAAGATCTCCCGCTCGGCCCGTCCGATATGTTTTTTCGCGTACAGATACTACTAAGGACAGTCTACCTCGAGGGGGTGGGACCTGTACTTCAGAAGCGTTTGATTGCGAGGAGGGTACGGCCGGATCTGCGGTGGGGGGTGGGTGTTGGAGCTGGTGGTGGCCAGCCGGGAAGTAGCGCCAGGAAAGGGCGCTCGCTAGCCGCCGACCAGCCCTGTGCCGGTCGACACTTCTCAGGGGGGGAAGCAAGACCTGGAACAGGCCGGTGGCCGGTCGCAGGCGGAGGAGCGGCTATGTGAGGCGGCGGAGATCCTCAGGATCAGCCGCCGCCGGAAAGCCCTGTACGGAGGGCTTTTTTGGAAAATTAAAATAATGTCCGTACCCGGCGTCGAGCTAGTTGGGGAGCAGCACCAGGGTAGGGCGCTCACTAGCGAGCCGCCACGCCGACAGGATACATCTCCCGAGGGGGGAGGAGTAGGCTTGGGCGGCAAGGAGGCCTGTCGCGAAGGACGGAGCGACAAGATCTGGCGACGACGACCCTCCGGGTCGGCGCCGCCGGAAAACCCGGCACGGAGGGTTTTGACTAATTTCCGTGCACCCGCGGCCCGACGGATCCGGCTACGGCGACCTGACCCCCCCCCCCCCCCCCTCCTCGATACCCACTACCGGATAGACGAGACCCTTGCGGGGGGGGCCGGGTGAGCGCGGAGGCCCCTGTTTCAACAAAGTCTGCTAGGTGGACGCGCATCAGAGGGGGGGAGGGTACGGACGCAGGCCGGACTACCTGACAGGTACCCGGGTACCAGACAGCGAAAAAACCGGGGAAATGAGCGGGGAAAATTCAGGTGCGGAGGCAGGAGCGCCCATTTTTTCTATGTCTATGTGTCTCGGTCCCCCCCACCTGCCCTGGAGGTGACGGGGGACCTCGACAAGGAGGACCGTCGCGTCGGCGGATGCGGCGGCGACCTTGGCGGGGCTTACGGGATGGGGCGGCGGGATCGACGAGCGACCGCGCGAGGAGGGGTTTTTTGCCAGCCTTTCCCCTCCTATCTTCGGCAAGACCGAAGTCACGCGGGAGCTAGATTAGGCTGGCCCGTCGTCCCTCCCGAACGCCGACCGGCCTCGGCCGGTCGGCACCCCGGTTCGGTGGGAGCGGGCCGAGCATCGTGAAGGTCGAGCAGCAGTTTAGTTTTGCATTTCTCGACAAGTGGATTTATTTTTCGATCTGTTTTTCTTGATTACAAAATTATTACGCTGTTACTGCTTAGGCGGGGGGACTGTGGCAATTACTGCGGTTGCTTACAGTTTTTTAACTCCCGAGGAACGTCGACACACAGTGAAGCTAGGTGTGTCGATAGGTGTACCTGGTCGAAGAGACCCGGGCTAAACTCGCTTATAAGTCCTGAATGGCTTGGTAGAGAGGCCCGAGAGACAGCAGTCGGTCCAGTTTGCCGGCACATGTTGTAAACAATTTCCAATTTCCAATTTTTTCCCCGTATCAGAATGGTCAAGTACCTCATGTACTGGAGGACTGGCTTGAAGCTCAGCCTCAGCGTTTTCTCATGCTTGGGATTTCGCCTGACACGCACAACTCAGTTATCTGGGTTACTTCACAGTTCGCTGGACATCTGAATGGGTGGTGGTTGAACCGGAAAACTCAGCCTCCAATTCCAGCTACATACGACGAGCTTGTTACGGAGTTACGCAAGTCAATGTTTCTTCCGAACATCAAGGACGATGCAATTAACGCTTTGCTCAGCTTTACGCAGAGCAGCTCGATGAGTTACGCGCTCTACACTAAGCAGTACAACGACTACTTACGTCGGTCTCGTGAACATCTGACAGCTGATGTACAGTGTGTGCGCTTCATTAATGGCCTAGCGAACACTTCGCTCAAGAACCAGGCTAAATCACACCGAGCTCGGAAGGGGTACCAGATTACATTGGTGGAGCTGCAAAGTTTCTTGAACGACGTCGTTACAGATTCGCCGGAACTCGGCAATACGAAGTCTACTGCTGGTCCATCTTCCCAGCTGACGCGCAAGCGTAATTTTGAGGACCCTCTCGAGGAAGCCTCTAACATCTTGAAGCGTAACAAGGGTGGCCGTTGTCTTGGCCGTGGACGCGGACGCGGACGTGGACGTGGTGGAGGCAACAATGGCGGACGTGGTCAAACATATGGCCGCGAAGATTTTAACACACTCTCAAAAGCAATGACACCTGAGGAGCGTCAACGACACATGGACGAAGGACTCTGCTTCAAGTGCCACAAGAAGGGACACCGACTGTTCCAATGCCCGGAGTTCAAGGGCAAGGCACCAATGGAACCTAAGAAGCAATGATGGTGGCAAGGCTGTTCTACACATGAACTGGAGCAACCGGCTACATCTACTGTTCATTTTGAGACATTGTTAGCGACAGAGGTCGTCGAAACTCCTTCGGCATCTCCATCGACTACAGTCGCGACACCTGCAACTCTAGTGGCAGGTCGTCGACGTCAGCCTAAGCAGAGACAGAGTCGTAAACCTGTAACCATACGTTCAATTGGTTGGAAACTGGTTGACTCAGTCTTTGACCCTCTGCATGCACGATTCAACTTCACATTGGAGGGATGTGCTGATGATGAAGGTCTTAACTCGCACGGTGACTTACCTCACTGTTCGCCGAGTGACTCGATTCTAGACAGAAATTTGTCAAGAGAACGTGTGTTCATCAACCCACCCTGGGAGTTAGCTGAGCAGATTGCACAGCATTTTGAGGATTGTCGTCGAACATCTCCGACATCTACGATGGCTGTATTTGTACTACCCAAGTGGGCGAAATTTACTCAAGTGACTAAGCACTGGAAACTCTACCAAGAATTCCCAGCGAGAACTCAGGTTTTTACTCGTCAGTCACTGGAGAACCCAACGCAACAAGAGGTGGTTGCTCCAGCTCCTTGGCATGTACAACTGTGGTTAGTCGACGCAGATTGTGCGTTTAACGACTCAACAAAACCTACAGCACCTGATCAACCCAACTCGGTACATGTACCTTCAGACAGTGCGGAAGCGTCCATCGCTACGCTGCGACAATTTTCTTCGTCAGCTACAGCCCTATTGACTGACCTCACAGAAGCTCGCCCGTTAATTCGGACCGAGCTGACTGTGAAAACTCCTGATGGCGGACACCAAATTTCTGGATTAGTGGACTGCGCTGCGACGCTTGATTTTGTGTCAGAGGACTTTGTACGACGCTTTGCCTTACAGACTCGGAAGTCTGCAAGTAAGACCCCAGTTCGACTCGCTAACGGACAACGAATGACTTCTACAACAGTCTGTGACGTCACTTTTGAGCTGGCTCGACACGAATTTCACCGGACTTTTTACGTCTTACGTGATTTACGTACAACTGATTTAATCCTGGGTTTACCATGGCTTGATGACGAACATGCCTCTTTACAGTTTGGTACAACCAGAATTTTTACATTAATGGACGGCACAGCTGTGGAGACTGCACTTGAGGAACGACGCCCTGAGTGTCCGCTGCTGTCATCTACGAAAGTTCAGAAACTCATGCGCAAGACGCGCCGCAACAGAGGACGTCATGCTGATTTTTACGTCATTGAACTCACGTCAGCCGCTGAACGACCGACAGACTTTCACACTGGAGAGGAGAACACGGCAAAACAACGTGACAACTTCCGGTCGTTACTCTTCGATGACTTCCCGGAGTTACTGCAACCTGTCGACTCTCCACATGTAAGCCGACAGTGGGATCATCCCATTGAAACTGTTGGCCCAATGCGACGTCAACGTCTGAACAGGTTATCACCTGCAGAACGCGCTGAGTTTAATCGACAGCTCAAAGACGCGGTGGAGGCTGGTCTGGTCCGTCCGAGCTACATTGAATTCGGCTCGCCAATTCTCTTTGTGCGGAAAGCTGATGGCTCGCTACGTCTGTGCATGGACTACCGTGGCCTTAGCGAGGTTACGCGTAAAGATGCTTACCCACTTCCGCGTGTGGATGATACTCTCGACGAACTTAAAGACGCGAATTTCTACACACACCTCGACCTCGCTTCAGGATTCTGGCAAGTTCGAGTGCGTGATCAAGACGTTCACAAGACGGCTTTTCAGACCCCTGATGGTTTAATGGAGTGGGTCGCCATGCCGTTTGGCCTGTGCAATGCGCCGGCAACATTTCAACGAATGATGAACGACATTCTTCGCGACTTTTTACATAAGTTCGTGACGGTCTACCTGGATGACGTCTGCATTTACAGTCGAACACTGGAGGAGCACCTGGAGCACCTACGTCTAGTGCTGCAGCGATTCAAGGAGGAAGGGCTGAAATTACGCCTTAAGAAATGCTTCTTCGGACTACAATGGGCTACACTGTGACAGCCGGTAAAATTTCGGTTTCCACAAAGAAAGTCGAGGCCGTTGCAGGCTGGCCAGTGCCCAAGACGCAGAAGGAGGTTCGCAGTTTTGTACAATTCTGCAACTTCTATGCGAGATTTATACACCATTTTAGCGACCTTACGGCTCCATTGACGGACTTACTGCGGAAGTCCCAGCCACAGAAGGTTACGCTGACGCATGCCTGTTTGGAAGCCTTTGAGACTCTCAAGTTACGGCTCATTTCCGCGCCATGCCTGATCCTTCCGGAGGTCGGCTCCGACGCGACGTTCACCGTGGCTACAGATGCTTCAACAGTGGGGATTGCAGCAGTCATGTTGTAAGACCAAGGAGGAGGTCTTCAGCCATTCTCTTACTGGGCGCGTAAGCTAAATCCAGCTGAGCGTGGTAACACTTACTCTGCGTACGACTTAGAAGCTTTGGCCGTATGCGAAGCTGTCAAGCATTGGAGGTGCTATCTTGAAGGCTGTTCTAAGTTCCTTGTCGTAACAGACCACGACACACTGCGACATCTGCTCAGGCAACCGAACAACAGGCTGAACAAGCGGCAAGCAAGATACTTGCGGGATTTGCAACCGTTTGTGGGCTCGATGACACTTGCATATCGCAAGGGAGCTCTGAACGAAGCTGACCCGTTAAGCCGGCGTCCAGACTTCGTACCTCATGCCACAGTACCCTTATTTTGGGATGGCGAGGTTCCGTCAGATCGAGAATTACGACGGAAGTCCCAGCTGCTGTTTGAAGACGCACAGTTAAATTCACTTACAGTTGACGCGCTGCAGCTGAGCCTTGAGTTCGGTGATCTCATTCGCGAGGGGTTCTCACAAGATTCGTTTTATAGGGACGATGGTGAGTGGACAAGAGACAGCCGGATAGAAGCCAGAGACGGATACTTTTGGCGCCTCAATTGCCTCTGTATACCACAGAACTCTGAGCTCCGACTGAAACTGATCACAGAGTTGCACGAAAGTTCGTCAGATGGTCATAGAGGAGTTGCTAGCACTCTTGCTAAAGCACTCGACAGATTTTGGTGGAAACGAATCCGCCAAGACGTGAAAGATTTTTGTGAACGCTGCGTCGTGTGTCGACGAGCGAAGATTCGACCGTAGATGGCTAGACTCTTTACCCGTTACCTATTTCACCCAGACCGTGGCATACAGTTGGTCTTGACTACCTGACACACTTGCCTGAGAGCAACGGCTTTAACAGTGTGCTGATTGTTGTAGACCATCTAACACGAATGGCCCATTTTCTGCCATGTACAGAGTCGACTACTGCCGAAGAAACTGCCACTTTGTTTTTACAGGGAGTCTACCGCTTACATGGACTGCCCCGTGTGCTGATCAGCGACCGCGACCCAAAATTTGTCAGCGCTTTCTGGCAGACACTATGGAGACGCCTCGGAACGCGTCTAAACATGTCTTCCAGCCGACACCCAGAAACGGACGGCTTGACAGAGCGAGTGAACAGCACGTTTCAGCAGCTTCTTCGTTGCTTCTGTTGCTATGATGGCTCTGATTGGTCGACACTTCTACCGCAAGTGGAGTTTGCGTACAACGCTTCGCGTGCACTCGGAATTGAGCACACACCGTTCAAGGCTAACTTTGGATTCTCTCCTGAGGAGCCTCCTGACCTACTGTTCAGCATGCGACCGTCGATTCCAATTTCACAAGACGCAACATAACGGTTGAGATTACTACAGGAAGTACACACCTTGGTACGCTCAGTGTTACAGCTACACAAGGACGAGATGCAGGCGCGCACAGAACCGTCTACAGCGCCACACTTCGCTAAGGGAGACAAGGTGTCAATCGTCACAGCAAACCTTTTTCTGCGAGGACAACCGAACCGGAAACTCAGAGACACACAGCTCGGCCCTTTTCCAGTGGAGGAGCAGATTGGGAAACACAGTTACAGATTGAAACTACCAGCGACAGTACGCTTACATCCTGTGTTCCATGTTAACAACTTACGACCCTGTGCTACTGCTCCACTACGACCAGCTGTCCCAGTGACTGTACCTGAAGGAGAAGACGAGGAGTTTGACGTCTCGCACATCTCTGTTGTGTGCATCAAGTCGCTACCTGGGCGACGAGGCAAATATTTGCTCTTCATGACGCACTTCAGTGATGACGACATTCCACCTGTCTGCACCGGTTGAACGAAGTACACCGAACAATCGCGTTACAAGAATTCTTGGAGACGCCCCAATGGCACAATTTTGCGAAGACTCAGGCGTACACTGACTTCATGCACGCTCACCCAGCGCGCATTCCAGAGTCCCAGTAATTGCTTGAGTAAAGGAGCCAAGAACCACGGAGGTCTGCCTCGCGGCGGCCTCATTGATCTGTCAAGAGGGGGAGGGTACGAGTGTGACGAGTACAGTCATGCAACAGTACATTGCATGACATTGTACAAGTACTCGTTACGGATTCCAATTCGTGCTTTTCCACAGGACGGACGTATACTCGTGGGTACGTCGCTACTGCAATATTGTAATGGTGCTGATGCTACAGTACGACCAGTACCTCCCGGTACGTACAGATATGCATAATTAATCTAACTAGCCAGATGACGCGCCAGAACGAGCTCTTCGATGCAAAAGGAGCCGCGTCGTGAAACCCAATGCTAGGCAGGCCGCGTCTCGAGGCAGATGACGACGGTTAGACAGCGCTAACGCCTGACACGCAAGCGTAGCTTGCATGCGTAATTAGTCTGGGCTGGAACCTATTTAAGCCCAGTGCAGTAGAGGGAGGTGACAGAACCTTTCAACAATTCCTTTGTTCACTTACAACATCTACTGCCTAAGTACAGCAGTGAAACATCTTTCACCATCGCCTCTCGACAACATCATTTTGCCATCTTGCAACGACAGAACTAGACAGACTAGAACAGATTTGTGCTAGCGTTTAGCTTTCACAGGCTAACCGCCACATTTACGTCCTACGGGATTTACGTGATTGTTGTGAGATCCCCGTGGTGGGCATGATGATGGACACATCCGTACGTGTACTCCGAGGAAGTCTTGGCCCTACTATCTCGCCAATAGTGGATGTACTGCGGGAGCCCGTTGCTCGGGCAGTACGGGGGTATATATATATGAGATATATCCCAATTGGGTACCGACTTTTCGGCGCGGTACTTGGTTACGGCGTACGGCTCCGGACACGGAGGTGCCGGGATCGATTCCCGGTGATGGCATTTCCGTGTAGCCCATGACAGTGATGATGATATGGTGCTCGGTTTACCATGCTTGTACGACGAGCAAGCTTCATTTGAGTTCCGCACAACATGTGTCTTTACCCTGATGGAAGTTACAATAGTGGAGATTTACACGGTGGATCAACGCCGTGAGTATCTTCTTATGTCATCTAGCAAGGTTCGAAAGATCATGCGCAAGACGCGCCGAAGCACGGGACGAAATGCTGAATTTAGGCGATTCACGTGACGCTACCTGCAAAACAACCGGCAGAATTTCACACAAGAGAGGAGTTAACTGCAAGGCAACGTGAAAACTTCCGGTCGTTACTCTACGATTAGTTCCCGGAGTTACTGCAATTATAAGTGGACTCGCCACATGTAAGTTGACATGGGGGTCATCCCATTGAAACAAATGGCCCGACGAAAGGTAAACGTCTTGACATACTGTCACCTGCGGAGCGCGCTAAGCTTAATCGACAGAACAAAGACGCAATGTAGGTTCGCTTAATTCGTGTCAGTCATATTAAGTTTAGCTCGCCAATTATTTTACTGTGTTAAGTATATGGCTTGCTTCGCATGTGCATTGACTACCGTAGCGTTTACGAGGTTAAGTGTAAGGACACCTACACACTTCCGCGTATGGAAAACACCCTTGATGAGCTAAATTACTCTAAATGTTACACCCACCTCGATTTCGCCTCTAACGTCCACAAGACCGCGTTTCATGCACATGATGGCATGATGGAGTAGGTCGCCATGCCGTTCGCTTACAACCGGTATTTCAAGTGAACAATCTACAGCCATGATCTACGGCTTCTCTTCGACTTGCTCTCCCAATTAATACCCTAGAAGGTGGCGATGATGAGTTTAAATTCTCTTACATCTCCGCAGTGTGCTTCAAATCGTTACTTGGACGACGAGGGAAATATTCGCTTTTCATGACGCACTCTAGCGATGGCGACATTCCATCTCTATGGCACCGGTTGAACAAGGTACACCGTACAACAACGTTGCAAGACTTCTAGGAGACGCCCCAATGGCACGCGTTTGCCAAGACTCAGACGTACAACTACTTCATGAACGCTCACGCATCACGCATTCTTGAGTCTCGATAATTGTTTCAGTAAATGAGCCAAGATCACGGAGGTTAGTCTCGTGACTAACCTAATTAATTTATCAAGCGGGAGAGGGTACGAGTGTGACGAGTACTTTCTTGCAACAATACATTTCATGACATTGTACATGTGCTTGTTACTAATTTAATCCGTACTTTTCCATCGGAAGGACGTACTAGGTGGGTACGTTGCCACTGCAATTAGCGAGGGAATTGTTTTGTACGATACAACCAAGACCTTCCGGTACGTACCAGTACGCACATTTAATCTCACTAGCTACACGACGCGCTAGCATGATTTCCCGAGATAGACTTACATCTCAAGACATCGTCATCGTTGTTGCCGGTACCTCGTTTAGCCCTCTACCGTGTCAAGCCCGGTACGGCTACAAGGTTACCAGCACCCCCCGCGTGGAGGTAGAGGTAGGTGCCGACGGGGATGTAAGCGCACCCCCCTCCGGGGCCGCCGCTTGTGTGCCGCTGGCGGGCGTCTCGGCGCATACTTGTGCAATCGTGAAGTAAAGATATTGAGAACCTAGAACCAACTAGCGGCGGGCAGCCGGGAACCAGCGCAATGGCATGGCGATCGTTACTTGTCGTTCAACCTTGTGAGTTTTGAGTCTCCCATGGGGGCGAGGCTCGAAGCTACGCGGGACGGAGGAGGGTCGCAGCCGGAGGAGCGACACGGTCTAGCGGCGGAGGTCCACATGACCGACCGCCGCGAGAAAAACCCGGTAAGGAGGATTTTTGAATAAGTACTTCCGCACCCGACGTCTTTTGAGGAGCGGCGACTAGATCAACGAGTTCAACCAACCCCTCCCCCAATCGGTACCCAGTTATCGACGTGATGCCTAAGGCAGAGTGCCTAGGGTTGTCGCAACGGCATTGTGCATATAGAGGCCCTTCCCTGACAACGTAAACCACGGGGGGAGGGTGCGGGCGGATTTCGCAAGCTCAAATGCGTATCGAAAACACACGTAGACGGACACGGGATATGAGAAAATCTGGCGGGAAGGCAAGAGCGCTAGCCAAACACCGTCTGCAACTATGGACTTCCTTTCTTTCTAGCTCCCGGAGGAGTAGGGAAGTCTAGGCTTGGAGGCGAGTTGCGACGAGAGGAGCAGCGATATCTCGGACGGGGCAGCGCGCGGATCGGGCCGGGACCGTCGACAACCCGTGCGAGGGCGGTTTTCGCCTGCCATTTCCCGCAAGCTCCGGCACGACCGAAGTCGCACAAGAGCAGAGGTCAGGTAGGCCCGTCGCGACGAGCACCATCTAATGTTTGGCCGGTCGACCCATGTTGCAACATGAAGCATTTTCGACTCCTTGGGAGTCAATGCTCTAGCAATGGCGTCCGTCGGCGGCGCAGGGACGGCGGGCCCGGAAGGGGTGCGCTCGCGGGCCTGCTGACATCTACCTCGTTGGGCGCTGGCAAGCATGTAGATGTGTCATGCATGGCACGGTAGGGGGTTAAACGAGGCACCGGCAACTGCGATTCGCGTGACAGACTATACGGAGGGTTTTAGAAAACATAATACCCGTACTCAAGCACAAAGATCTCCCGCTCGGCCAGTCCGACGTGTCTTTCTACTCTCAGATATTGCTCTCCCAATAAGGTGGTGGTGGCGGTGCCACTGAAGTAGTTTTTGGCGAAGGGTAGGGACGGAACAGGGGTGGGATGTATGTGTTGGAGATGGAAGAGGACAGACGGAAAGCAACCCCACAAAAGGGCGCTCGCTCGACGTCGGCCAACGCTCCTCATGTCCAGCATACCTATCCATGGGGTGGAGCTCGACACCATCAGCGAGGAGGACTGCCGCGGCGAGAGGAGCGGCACGGTATGGGGGCGCTAATATTAGATCGGTCGCCGACCGAATAAGCGTATACGGAGGGTTTTGTTTAAAGCTTCCGTACCCGGCATCTTTGAGGTCGGAGCCCCGATCTGACTTTCCCACCCAACCTCTCCCCTCGTCGGTACCCACCATCGATAGAAGTGACTTCGGCGGTGTGCTAGGATTGTCGTGAAAGTACATCGCCAAATGGGCGATCCTTGGCAGCGTAAACCACAAGGGAGGGTACGAGCGGTATTGTACGAATCAGCCAATGCCGAAAACAGTTGGCAGCCCACCGGGATATGCCAGACGCGACGGGAGGAGCGACATGCGGCAACCGGTTGTGGCTATGGATTTCTCCTCTCTGCCCCGAAAGGAAAAGGAATAAGCCTACGCTAGGAGGAGGGCTGCGACGGGAGGAGCGGCTATTATCTCGGACGAGGGTGTGTGTGTGTGAGGATCGACTCGGGGCCTTCGACGACCCGAGCGAGGGATGTTTTCGGTTACCTCTATTGAACCATGCAAACACAGTTAGTGTGGAAGATAACGTACGCAAACGTAGTTACAGTCACAGTCCCGCAAACGGAACAGTTACAGCGACAACCAGCCTACAGGCGTGGTGTCGGGACAACAGAAGTGTTAGAGCTATAGCCTAGCGACAGCTCTGTACCGAGTCAAACAGTTTATCGGTATGTCCGATCTAGACATGTACTAATCATATCTAGAGTAGCTTACAGTAGCTATCTGCAACTAATACGTATGCGGTATTACTTACAACACTCCCCCTGAAGGTAGCTACGGGATGAAGCGTTGCATTGGGTCTTGTCCTCCAAGGATCGCACTTCGGTGTCGTGCTAGTGCAGGTCCTGGGAGGGGTTTGGTGAGCATGTCAGCCACCATCTGGTCAGTGGGGAGGTACCTCAACTTGATGGTCCCTTGCTCCACGTGGTCTTTGAGAAAGTGCCACTTCAGGCCGATGTGTTTAGTCTTCTCGCTGACCAAGGCATTTTGGGAGTATGCAATGGCGCTTTGGTTGTCCTCCCAGATGGTGGTGGTTTCGGTGATGGGGGAGTCGAAGATTTCCCCCAGGAGTTGTCGGAGGTGGAGTCCCTCCTTGGTGGCGTCAGCTGCAGAGTAGTACTCGGCTTCACACGTGGATTGAGCCACACAAGTCTGTTGTTTGGACTTGTAACTGATTGGCCCGCGTCCGAGGGTGAAGAGATAGCCCGAGCGAGACTTGCGGGTGCTGCTGTCGTTGGCCCAATCAGCGTCGGCAAAGCCTGTGAGTTGGAGACTGTGGTCCATGCCCCCCCCCAACGTCAGGCGCATGTTGATGGTGCCATGGAGGTAGCGGAGGACCTTTTTCAGAGCCTGCAAGTGTGCCTCGGTGGGCGAGGCTTGGGCAGAGCCGAGGATGCTCAATGCCGTGGAGACATCGGGGCGTGTACAAACGGCGGCGTATTGAAGGCTGCCCAGGAGGCTTGGGTAGACGTCCTTGGCCACTCCTGTGAGAGAAGGCGAGTTCAAGTGTGTAAGGCCGGCGAGGAAGCCTGGGTCCATCGGAAGGGACGACGGCTTAGAGTCAGACATGCCGTATTTGGCGAGGATGTCGCGCAGGTACTTGGACTGGTCCAGCGAGATTGTGCGCGTGGAGCGATCGCGGGTAATGTGCATGCCGAGGAGTTGGGAGAGGTCGCCTAGGTCCTTGATTTTGAACCGTGCTCCTAGTTGGGCTTTGAACGATGCGAGCCAGGTGGCATCATTGCAGGCTGCGGGAATGTCATCGACGTACAGGGCGATCATGGCGAAGACGTGGCCGGCGCGGTAGATGTAGATGCACGGGTCGGAAACGCATTGTTGCCATCCATGGTCGACGAGCCACGCACGAAGTAGCATGTTGAACTCGCGGGGGGACTGCTTAAGGCCGTAGAGGCAACGCTTGAGGTGACAAACCTTGGACGTTCCATCGGTGAAGCCGAGGGGCTGGCGGATGTACACATCCTCCCGGATGGGGGCGTAGAGAAACGCTGTGTCGATGTCAAGTTGGCAGAGTTCAAGGTCGCGGGCGGCTGCAATGGTCAGGAAGAGACGCAGGCTGGCCATGCGGATGACCGGGGAGAAGGTCTCTGTGTAGTCCAGTCCAGCGCGTTGACTGCACCCCTTGGCGACGAACCGCGCTTTGAAGCGGGAGACGTCGCCGGCTGTATCCGACTTGACTTTAAAGATCCACATGCTGTTAACGACCATGCGGCCGGGGGGGAGGTCCACAAGGTCCCACGTGCCGTTGCTGATGAGGGAGGAATACTCTTGTTGCATAGCGGCTTGCCATTGGGGGGCTTGGGCGCTGTCCAGCGCAGCTCGGTAGGATTTTGGTTCCACACACTCTCGGGCGGAGAGGAGGGCGACGGGAGTAGGGGACGTGCCGGCAGGTGTGTGTGGGGGACCAGTGACAAGGTTGGGGACGTGAGGGTGCTCAAAGATGTCCTCTTGAGCTTTTCCTTGTTCAGGATCACAACACGCCGTGACGAGTGTGGGTGGGTAGTCTGACAGGTGGGCAACCATATCGCCGTAGCGAATGGGGTGGGAGCGGAGCCGAGCATGGCGAGGGGTTGGTGGGGGGGGCAGGGGTGTGGGTGATGTGAGGTCAATGGGGTGGGATAGGGGTGAGTCTGCGGGGACGTCGTCCGAAGAGTCGGTGATGGCCGAGTCGACGGAGGGTTGTGTGTCGAAGCCTGGGGTGTCTTCCTGAAAGACAACATGTACGGAAGTGGTGATGCGACGTGTTTCCGGATTGTAGACACGATACCCGGGTGCGTCAGGGGGATAGCCCACCATGACGCCGCGAAATGCTTTTTCACTGAGTTTCCGACGTTGTTTGTCGGGGACCTTGGCGAAAACGGCGCAGCCGAAGACGCGGAACTTGGAGGCGTTGGGCACTGACGACGTAAGGAGTGTGAGGGGGACGCCCCCATGAGGTCCGACCGAGCGACTATACGTGCGGTTGCGAAGGTACACAACTGTGCTGACAGCGCACGACCACATGGAGTTGGGAACGGCCATGTTGTGGAGCATCGCCGATGCATTGTCCCGGATGGTGCGCCAGGGACGTTCGGCCTTGCCGAGCATGTGGTGGGCGTATGGGGCAGAGAACTGTACCCCGACGCCGAGGTGTGCGCACATCTGGCGAGTGACAGCAGCTTCAAACACAGAGTCAGAGTCAAATTTGAGGACCGGTGCGAACGCGCCCGTCTGGGAGTGATGGCGGGCATGCAGGTGTTTGATGTCCAAGAGGATGGTTTCCAATTCCGAACATGCGTCGTCTTTAGACTTAAGGAACCGCACCCACATGTAGTTGGTGTGGTGGTCGATGACGAGCAAGCAGTAGCGGAGGCCATGTGGGGAGGGGACATTGACCGGGCCCCAGAGGTCAGCGGACGGGTTGAGGAGGGGGTGGGATGGCTTCGCGCAAGCGGCTGTGTTGCGTGGTGCAGCTGTGGCTTTGTGAAGGAGACAAGAGTCGCACGAAACTTTGGTTACAGCGCTAGTTAACACAGGGCTAGTCGGGACACCGTGAGTATGTTGGGCCTGAAGGCTTTGCATGTTGAGGTGGCCATATCGACGGTGCCAAAGGACGGGATCACACTGGGCAGTAAGGGCAACCTGAGGTGAGGGGTCAAGTGCCGGCGGGGCGGATGGGCTGGAAGGGAGGGCCGGCTGGTGGGGAAGGAGGTAGAGACCGTTTCCGGACGGTTCTAGCATACCCATGCCTGTGGGTACCAAAAGCAAACCAGTGTCAGAGTTGGAGGGGAATATGAATTCACAACCGCTGTGAGTTTGCATCCAGCTGACACTAAGGAGTCTGCCGATACGCTGTGCTGAACGAGATGATAGGTCAGGGGTGTAGAGGGCATATACAGTGCGGTGAATTAGCTGGCCAGAGGCAAGTCTGACAGAAAGTCGCACTGAGCCACTGCCCTTAACGTCAACGCCGACACCGCCCACGCGAGAGGGAGTGGAGGGGGGCGTGAATTTCACGAAGTCATCTCGGAACGCAGTGAGGTTAATCGAGCAGGCGGAATCAACGACCCAAAACTTTGACAGATTACGACCCGGGGCGAGGGAAGAGGAGAATGCCACAGAGCTGAATGGGACACTCACCTCGTCGTCAGCGTCGTCATCAACGCAGTCCGCGAAGGTGGGTATGCAATCGGTGTCATCAGCGGGGGCGTCGTCGGCAGGGACGTCGCTCAGCAGCGCAGCGTGAGCAGAGGGGGTGCCGTCGGCGGCGCCGTACTTCTGAAATGTCAGCCTACGCTTGGCAAGATTCCACTTAAGAATAGCGTCATCAGTGGCATTGCACGCGGACATGAGATGGTGGAGGCTGCCACAAACGCCACACTTGTTGGGTCGATGGCCGCGAGGGTTACGGTGTGGTGGGCCTCGACCGCTGTGCGAGCCGCGGCCCGCAGCGACGAACGCGGAGATGGGAGGAGGTGATATGTCCGGAGCGGTTGCGTCCGGAGCAGGGTGGTCGTCCATGTTGTGCGCAAGGTGTAGAATGCTCGCCATAACTTCATCAGCCGACATGATGTAGTCCGTGTCGAAGGCGTTGATGACGCATTGCTTCGCCTGACCGTGTGGGCCGCTGCTGCTTTCACTGTAGAAATGCCGCGCAGCATGAGGAGACCGAGGTGGTGGGGGTGGATGGCAACGGAGCCATCAGCCAACTGGCATGTGTCGTTGTACTCGTCAAAGGTCTGGCGCATGTAGTGGACATAGTCACTGAGTGACTGACCTGGGCGCTGTCTGACCGTGAGATTGTCCAAGAGGGACAAGGAGCGAGCAAAAGACCGACAGTCGAGGCGTTCACAAAGGATGTCCCACGCGGCAGCGGCGCAGTCTGGGCGTGCTGGAGAAACGCATTTCATGGCTTGGTCAACGCGCTTATTCGCGCTGGCTGCATGGAGGAGCAGCGTGTAGGCGTAGTGTTGTGCTTGTTCGTCGAGCCAGACGCCGGAGTCGCGGATGGCCAGCTGAGGAATGAGGTATGCGGCCTTGATGGAGAGGAAATTAAGGAAGGTCCTCTTCCATTGCTTAAAGTCCGTGGTCGGGCACATGACGGGGGCTTCGTGTGCCGCCCGGTTGATGACCACCGGGTCGATAGTGGGGCGACGACGGCCCCGGGGGTTGGGGTCGCCATGTTGGAGTGGGGGAGAGTGCCGGCCATGAAAGGGAGGAGGTGGGCCACCGGGAAAGGGAGAGCGGCCGGCCATGGGACGCGGCGGGCCGTACGAGTGCGGGTGGTCACGGTAGGGGGGGATGAGATGAGAGGGCGCCTCCGTGATATGGGGGCCGGGGTGGTGAAGGGCATACCCGGCGTGGGGGAAGGGGGGAGGTGGTGGGAGGTGATCAACCCGGATGGCGTGACGCGAGGGGTCGTAGTGCGCCTCGGCACGCGCGGGCTCGCGGGGCGCATCGTGGCGGCGCTGTGCGACTGTGGGGTCGCTAACAGGGGCTGCAGCAGGAAAGAGTGTTTCTGCGTCCGGGGTTACGAAACCAGGCTGGGTATGGTCACTCAGGTGGAGGGTGTGACCGTCGTGGCTGTGCCGGACGGGTTCGAGTGGGGCATGGTGGCGGCGCTGAGCTACAGGGGGGTGCGGATTAGCACCCGCAGCAGCGACAGCACCCTCGGCCGACTGCGAGTCGAAACGAGCAGTTAAGCTCGCCACTTGCGCAACGAGCAGCGCGAGAGTATCGGGGGGGTGATCGAGGGTGCTCTGGTTAGAGCCTGACTCAGGGGAATCAGCAGGTGAATCAGGCGGGTTTTTCTGCTCCATTTCGACAGAGGAAAAAAAAAGAAAGAGCTGAAGGAAAAAATAGGCAGCGGTAAAAACCGCTAGCCGGACTCGTGCCTAACAGCGGTATGCTAAGAGACGGCCTGATGCCCGCCGACCCCTCGGCCTGTAGCCCCGGGGTGTCTCAGAGCACCTTTTCTGTATCCTCCACCCAGTGTGGGGCACAAGTCGAGGCCAAGGCCAGGACAGGTGGAGCGCTGCGCTGGTGGCTGATGCGCGAGGCTAGTATAAAAATAAAAATAAAAGGTAAGCTACGGCTGGCGTGCGACCTGTGGATGCGCATTCACCCGACAGTGCACCCCCCCGTTCTCCAGCTTGGACCTGTGTGCACCCTGTCCACACACGACGAGTGCGTCGGTGTGGTTGGCTGGCTATCTCCGGCGGGTGGCTGGCTTAAGAGGGTGGTGGCGGGTTTTAAAAATCGCAGTTTATACTGGCGATACCGCCGACTACAGGTTGAAAGTACTAGGTGTCTATAGAAACTTGCCTTCTGCGGGAGAGCTGGCGATCGCAGCTCGCCGAACCAGGTTGTCGCGCGTGAGTGACGTGAGGCGGGGGCCCATAACCTATTGAACCATGCAAACACAGTTAGTGTGGAAGATAACGTACGCAAACGTAGTTACAGTCACAGTCCCGCAAACGGAACAGTTACAGCGACAACCAGCCTACAGGCGTGGTGTCGGGACAACAGAAGTGTTAGAGCTGTAGCCTAGCGACAGCTCTGTACCGAGTCAAACAGTTTATCGGTATGTCCGATCTAGACATGTACTAATCATATCTAGAGTAGCTTACAGTAGCTATCTGCAACTAATACGTATGCGGTATTACTTACAACAACCTCCCCCCCCAGCTCCGGCACGACCGGAGTCGCATATAAGCCTAGGTCAAGTAGGCCCGATTCGACCAACACATGCTGACCAATTAGGCTTATCAGCGCCCTCGAGCGGCGAGAGCGGGCCGCGCATCGTGGAGATAGCGGCAAAGTATTTTTCATTTTTTTTCGTAGCGATATACCATGTATGTCCATGTAAGATTTATGTTATGTTGCTACTACTAATGGAGAGGGGTGAACAAGGAGAACCCCCGGCGCACGTAAGACCCTATTCCTAAGACCTAGATGGCAAGGTTTTCGGAAACGCCGTGAGACAGCAACCGATTTATCGGTATTTGTTGTAAAAAAACTATTTTTAATTTTAATTTCTCTAGCGATTGCGCCGGAGTTAATGCGGCCATTGTTTTGACAAGATTTCCCCGTTCCACCACTGGCACCTCGTCCACGATTGCCTCGACCAAATCCCTTGCCTCGAATAAGTCTCTTGGATGCGTTAGCATAAGGAGCGTCGAGGGGTCGCTTCTTGGTAAACTTAGATCGCCCATGGATGTCAGCCAGGGTTGGTGGTGTCCTTGGACGGCCTAGATGAGGCGAATCAGTGACGATGTCATTCAGAAAATTTTCCAGGTCCACAAGCGACTTGCAATAATAATTTTGCTGTGAACGGTAGGACTTGGCATTACTGTAAAGTTGAAAATTCGCCCGACCATTGATAAATCGAACACACCGAAAATCGTCCGTAAGAGGCTTTCGCGGCCTCCGTAATAAGTCGTTGAACTGATGGGTGTACTCCGCGTAGCTCATGATCAAACCTCGAGATATGTCGATTAGGGAGTTAATCGCGTCATCTCGTGCATTGAATAGTAAGGACGCCTGGCTAGTCTCTGAGACAAGAGTTTTAAAAGTATATGGTGACGAACCATGCGTCTTACGATTGAGCCAATGAGCCACCAACTGTTCCCATATCCAAAGAACTGAGCCGCGAACCCCACCTGACGGCGCTGTACGAGTCAACATTAATGCCTAGCATTGAAATATGATATGGCTGAGTCTAGAGCCAATCCTTATGTTGTAGAGCATCACGACAAAATTGTAGTGGCCATTGATTTGGCGCTTTACGCTGCGTCTCATATGTTGAAGTTACACCTTGTCTAACGAAGTTAGTTAATGGAGGTGGAACTCGTATGCGTAAGTTCGCCGGCGTTTCACTCCACAAATGACTGATATAGACTCGAATTTCGATCTAGACCGGACTGTCTAGAGTCGACGGTTGTAAAACGAGGGACGAGGAAAATACCCTTCGCTTATGAGGTGTCGTAATGAAGGAATTAGATCTGTATCGAAATTATTGACGAACGGAAACCTTGCCACTGAGCCACGAAGCCAAAATGTAACCGCTCGTCCTTAAGCTGATTAGCTTTAACAGTGCCATTAACATATGGCGTAAGAGCTAATCCATCAATGATCATCATCGAAATCGTACCCGGAACTTATCGCAATCGCAGCCATAACTAACGACATGAGAATCACATTGCTTCACACTCGACAAAGATAGTACAACTCGTTCGACCTTAGCCGGAGTGCGAAGGTTGCTGGTCACGTAATGCACGGGTACAAAAGCAACGAAAACATAGAGATACTGCGCCTTGTTGTCGGGTAACGGTGCACGAACAACTTAACCACTCATCAAGGTTAAATCGCCGGCAGTCAAGATAAGGCCGGTCTCGTCGAACAATTAGTGAAAGTCAGCGTCGACATACTCCTCGTTAGGAAAGACAATGCCGACAGGAAACCAAGCCTTGCCGGACTTAGGCTATCTCTACAAAACAAGTTTG
This sequence comes from Tetraselmis chui, assembly GCA_026401115.1. Lineage (NCBI taxonomy): Eukaryota > Viridiplantae > Chlorophyta > Chlorodendrophyceae > Chlorodendrales > Chlorodendraceae > Tetraselmis > Tetraselmis chui. The sequence goes on from JAPMLY010000567.1 coordinate 64,123, forward strand.
AAGTCATTCGCAGTGGTACTTCCGACAGGTAGTACGATCACCACGTAGTTACCATGACCACCAAATACCACATCAAATCAAACGGGCATTAGCGAAACCACGTAGCGAAAGCAAAAGCGTGTTAATAGCACAACTCCAAAACTAGTGTGGCGGTTTGCCTCCTTATCAAACCACTAACACAAATAAACTGTTGTTGTAGGTGGCGGGAGTGCAGATGGAGAGATTGAAGACGTTTGATTGTTTAGTGATAATAATTTAATGTGATCAATGAAGAGCAAATATAATGGTGCTTACCACCTCCCTCCACTGCACTAGGATTAAATAGGCGTGACCTAGCTAGCTCCAAGTGTTATCGTATGCTCCTCGTGGCTTGCGCGTTAGTGCTCTCCTAACGATCTCAACAGGCAAGCGACGCAGCGTGTCCGTCTCGGGAAGTCATACCATAGCATCGTGTAGCACGTTAAATTAAATTTGCGTGCTATACGGGAGTTGGCGGCAGTACCGTATCGTACAATATCCTCGAGCGGTTTTCCAATTCGCGTCGTCGTGGTATTGTCGATGTTGGCTACGGCAGGATGTCGAATAGTAGCGAGCGGTCGCAAGCATGTGCGGGTGCGGAGGTGGAAAGGCGCCGATAAATGGGTGGGCAGATATTGCTGCCGGGGTCGCAGAAGCGCGTAAGGTGTAGAATGGGACGCCCGGGTAGGCCGACGCGCGTCCGACGATGTGTCGGTGGAGTGGGCGCTCGTTTTGACGTGGAACTCGTGGCCGAGGGAAAGGCGGCTCATAGAGGTAGAACTGCTCGGTGGTAGAGTCTAAAGGCCTACTCAAAGGTGTCTGGTTTGGAAAGTGTGTCCGCAAGCAAGGACGTGGAGCAATAAACTTGAAATATTTTCGACTCAGTGTTGGCGTGCAACACCTTTCGGAAGGGTCGCAATGGATATCGTGCTGCCACCTTCGGCCGCCCGCATCGTTAAAGCGTTGGTGATATAGCGTAGAGGTCGGTATTGTTTGATGAGGATGATCCTCCTTTTGCTTGGTGTTGCGACCCTCCATCTTGGTGGATTAGTGAACCAATGACCGACGCCGGAGTGTCGAGAAGGTGTTTCGGGCTCGCCTTGGACATATTTAGGTTGGGGTCAGGTGGCGGCTGTGTGGTTGAACGGTATCGGCCGCGGGGGTGCAAGCACAGTGATGCCGTTCTCATTCGGACCCACGGTAGTCGATCGAGCAAATGTTGTTGATTGCGGAGGCCTTGTCGTTGGTGACACCCACGAAAGAAGAGGGGCTCGGTGGATCGAGCGAAATTAAACGCATGTGGACTTGACGCCTTGTAGGTGTAAGGGGTGCGTGTTGTGTAGCGCAATTGGTTACCACGGAGAGGCGAGGTCCGGGGATAGCTTGTCCCTGATATTGCGTTGAGCGCCTATGTCTCGTAGTCGGGTTCTGAGCTTATGTCGCCGGTGAAGGAGGGGTAGTTACACTCCTACGCGGCCTTACGACCGCTGCCAAGTCGTTCGGCTTCGTGGACGAGGCGCCAACGCCTTGCAAGTACACCGGGAGAAGGTGGCTCGCTACAAAAAAGAGACAACCGACGTGCGCATTAAGGTCGACAAGTGAAAGGGACACCGTGTTGGCGCGGTTGGCGGTCTCGTCTGCGGGGAACAAAGTTTGGGCGAGTTATCATTAAGTTTCGCTGGGGTATGCGGTATCCCGCCGCTGCGAGGGAATATTGAAAACGTCCAACACTCCACAAAAGCCCCGACACGATTTCGCACCTTCGCAATAAAAAATCTAACCATGCCTCGATTTTATTGACAAATCTCCTGAAATCCTAGGCAGTGCTTAAGTGCCCAAGATGAAATATGCCGACAACTACATGGGGGCGAATTCGAGCACTACCGGGCTTGTGTACTTGGGGTTTCGCGCCCGCACCCGTGAGGCTCGCTTGTGCAAATATTTGTCGCCGTGCCGGTTAGAGGAAGAGAGTGACGGGCGCACAACGCCACGTTATGAATGCTTAGGCTGGCCATTAGTGGAATAGCCAAATATCGCACACGTGACCATGTTGTTGTACGATACAATACGTCATATTACGTTTCTCGATTTCAAGCCAGTCCAGTCAACACGAGTCGGCTTAGGATGTATGGGTGCTATTACGAGTTTCTAAACGAATAGCCAATAGGGGCCAACTACAATTAAGTACATGTGTGGACCATCTAGCGACTATCGCTACTACATGCCACGTGGAGGAGCCACCCCGCAAGTCACTATCGAAAAAGTTGAGCACACGAGAGTCTTGCTGCCACAGATGGTGCAACTTGTTTTATTAAGGTATCTCAAGGTACGCTTCGAGATTTTCGATGACTTCGGCGTCGATCTACCTCTTGTTTGACCGATTGGGCAAGTCAACAAGAGATATATTTTGGAAAATGAACGTGTCCGGATAGATCGCGCGCCGAGCGAATGCGTCCGCCGCTCACTCCAACACAAGCCGCGCAAGATTCCATGATAGGTATAGCGACTACGTGGTGAACATGTGGGGTATTAGCGACAGTCCTAGGATTCCTTCTTCTAGACGATGGCACGCCACTGATTTTGCGTTGTCATGTTGCTGACATCCCTCGTTGCTGTACTGGTACATGTAGTGGGCGAGCCAGCCCAAACCTATGCAAAGCGGTCGCTCAAACTCATAGCGGTCCGGTTGTATTTCGTTATTTCGTTTCGCGTGTATGTCGTGCATATTATTTAAAAACCGATATATCTCCTATTCCGAAAAGGAGGTAGGTATATTCGCGAATATACCTCATATTATTTGCCTGGACCTGTAGCTCGTATCGTTTCGCGAATTATTTATTATGGTCAGATTGATTTGAATCTAGAGGTTTGCATATCCAATATCATGTGTACGGGACAGTAACTCTAGCGGTTACTGTTACCGTTAATATCGGCGCGTCTCACCTGCAGGGCAACCACCTTGCCCAAGCAGTTAGACGCAGCCAACGACCAACGACTTCCCCAACGGTCAGCTCTAGCTAGCCCGTGCCTTATAAGCCGTAGCTAGCCACGAGCCTAGGCACTCTCTGCTTTCGCGCTCAGCCAATCTAGGCTTCGCGCGAATGCAGTCTCGACTCTCGTAGTCGAGTAGGGTGTCAGTTTTACCTTTCGTCCCATGCGCACTCGAGCGTCACGCGACACTTCCCCTCGTTCAGCTACGCAGTTCCCCACTATGCAGCCCGAGCAGTCTACATCCGCCGCAGCGGCCGACCCTCACGCTACCACACTCGAACAACGCACAGCCGAACAGATTCGTACGGCGGTTTTGGAATCGGAACAACGCATTACTGAGCAGTTTTTGGCGGCTAACGCTGCCTTACTCGCTCAGCTTCGACAGCCGACAGCCACACCTGCTACTACTGATCAACAGCAGTCCATTCCCACCGACGCGACCACAGCGACGGAGGGTGGCAAGGAGGCCCCTGTGCCACCTATCGACCTGCTTGACGACGAACCCGACCCCTCCGCGGCCGAATTCGTCGACTTCACCTACTACGGCGAAGTCATCCCAGCCGGCCTCGAACGTCCCCCTCGCGACGTCGACGAGCCACGTCTGTGGACACTCACGGACGACACCGCCCGCTCTCTAAGCGACAAACGCACCCAGGCAGCCTACGACGAGTACCTACACATCGGGTGCTATGCCTTCTTCGACAGCTGCGCCAACGCGGCAATTGGCGAGGCTCTGGACACGCTGTCGCACGGCACACCTCTACCGCCAGAGCAGGCGGCAGCGATTACCCTCATCCGAGCGGGTCATCGCACCCACATGGCGACGGAGGAGGCCGCCCGTACTAGATTGGGCTTCCTCCGCCTCACCAAGGGCGGACAAACGAGCACAGATGCGGACCGCGTCTTTGCCGAACTGGCCCACGAGCGCTTCTGCCGACCGCGCCCTGCCGCGGTCTCCGGCACATTGGATGCGCTTCGCCAAGCGTTCGTCGACCGCACGCTGGAAGTCAGCCTACACGCCGCCAGCAAGGCCGCCGCCGGAGCTGCCTTCGCGAAAGTCACACCGGACAAGCCTCCCGGCCCCGACGCGCGAGCCCGCAAAGCCGCCGCCGACAAACGCAAGGCCGCTGCAGCAGCAGCAGCCGCAGCACGCGCCACCCCCGCCCCCAAGCCGACCGACTCGGCTAAAACCTCGAGCAAGAAATGACGGTGTGGCCCGCCGCTCCGATTCCTGCTCCCCGACGTCTTCCTTCATGCGCCACCGCGTGCGTCGAAGATGGCGGGAGTGGGAGCGCATCGGAGCGAGCGGCCAAGTCCTAAACTGGATCCGCCATGGCGTTCGCGTAAAATTCAAGCAAGGTCTACGCCCCAAGCCCTTCAACCACGGCATCTCTATGCTCGACGCGACGCCGGCCCAACTCGAGTTTCTAAACTCGGAGCTCCCTCGCTTCGAGGCATGCGGAGCTTGGGAGCGGGCGGACAACCCTCGCTACGTCTCCCGGATGTTTTTAGTTCCAAAACCCGGGTGCAACCAATGGCGTTTGATTATCGACCTTCGAGAACTCAACCGTTACTGCTCGACCTTCACCATGACGTGCGAGACGCTCAAACACCTACGTCACCTCTCACGGCCGGGCGACTACTTCGTCTCCCTCGACCTTGCCGACGGGTACTACACCCTTGGCATCCGGGAGGAAGACCGCGACTTCTTCACGGTCAACTACCGCGGCACGCTATGGCGACTAGCATGCCTCCCCATGGGCTGGTCGGGATCGGCTTACTACTTTTGCAAGCTAACTCAAGTGTTCACGAACCACCTACGTCGCCCCCCGCAGCCGGTGCCAACGGCTACTTCCCCGCACAGTCGCCGCCCCACCAAGCGCTTCCTCCGAAACGCGCGGTGGCGGGGAATTCGACTCCTACCCTACATGGACGACTTCCTTTTCCTCGCCGACTCCTACGAGGACGCCCTCCTACTGCGACAGCGCGTTCAAGCCCTACTCGACAGCCTCGGCCTCGAACGCAACCCCAAGAAAGGCGTTTGGACACCTACCCAAGTGGGCGACCATTTGGGCTTAACGGTGGACCTCCATCACGGCATGTTTCGCGCCCCCCCCGCAAAGCTCCAACAGCTCGCGCAACAAGCCTCATCCCTCCTCGGCCGAGCTGCGTCAAACGCCCGGTGGCTACCTACTCGCCAACTTGCGGCTTTCGCCGGAAAGGCGCAGTTCCTCTACCTCGCCATCGCCCCCGCGCGCTTCTTTTTGCGCGAGCTCCACAACGTGTTAGCCACACGGGTTGGGTGGGGCGGACGCGTCCGCCTCACCCACCAACTACGCCGAGACCTCGAGTGGTGGCGCACGGTCCCCACTCAACACAACGGCCGGTCCATCTACAAGCCTATCGAGACCGCCTACCTCCACGCCGACTCGAGCGACTACGGTTGGGGGGCCGTTCTCAACGAGGACTCCAACTATCAAGCCCGGGGCTTTTGGAGCGCTACCGACCGCCAACAACACATTACGTGGAAGGAACTTCGAGCGGTGCGACACGCGGTGGAATCTTTTCTACCCCAACTCCGAGGCCGACAAGTCCTCCTACACGAGGACAACACGGCGGTGGTCGCCGCCCTCACCAAGCTCACCTCGCGCTCGCCCGCCATGATGGCCGAACTCCGTCGCCTATGGTACCTCCTCGACAGCAACGACATCAACATCCGGCCGCGCTACATCCGCTCGGCGGCCAACATATGGGCCGACGCGCTAAGCCGGGAGCTGGACTACGAAGACTGGCAGCTCAACCCTCGTGTTTTCGCCTACCTTCAACGCCGGTGGGGGCCGCACACTATCGACCGTTTCGCCTCGATGCTCAACACGCAGCTACCACGCTTCAATGCCCGCTGGCGCGACCCCCTGTGCGAGGACATCGACTGCCTACACCTCCCCGACGTGGCGTGGAAGTGCGAAAACAACTACTGCAACCCCCCTTGGTCTGCCCTACCGGCGCTGGCAGCAAAACTCGAACAAGCTCAAGCAGCGGCAACCGTTATCGCCCCCTTCTGGCGAAACAAAACGTGGTACCACGCGTTCGCACGCTTGGCCACCGAGACCGTGCACTTCCCAGCGTCCCGCGACCTGTTCTTTCCAGGCAGGCTAGGCAAGCACGAAGGGGTCGGGCCACCCGCGTGGAGCATCGTGGCCTTTCGGCTAACACCCCCTCTTGGCTCTACACTCGACGCGGTGCGATTGGCCGAGCGATACGCCCGGACCGATTAAATGCGCCTGTACAGCACGTCCCCCCTCTGCGTACAGGACCGCCGCGCTACGGCTTACGCCGTGAAGCAGCACAGTCGCCCTGGTCCACCGATTTAGCTGAAACTTTCCAAGACCTCCTAGGATCGGACAGACTCGGGGTTACGGCGGTTGCCCTACTCAGCAACTCGCTAGCGCCCTCGACGTACACGAGCTACCAGAGCGCAATCAGACAATTTTTTATTTTTTGTGCAGAAGAGAACATCGCCCCGCTACAGGCCACACCCGCCACAATGGTCCGTTACACGGCCTGGCTGGCCCTACTCGGAACGGTCGCTGCAAGCTCGCTACAACCCTACTTCTCCGCCATAAACAAGTTCTTCCGTGACCACCGGCGCCAACCTGTCGCCGTGGGCGAACTTTTGGCGGACGCCCGCCGTGGCCTCGAAATGCTACAGCACCGCCTGGTACCTACCACCGCTCGCCTCCCGCTACCCGCACAAGTCGCCCTGGACATCCTACACTACGCCAACACCCTCCACGACACTTTCGCGTGGACCCCTGCTGCCTTCCCCCAGATGCAACGCTTCAGGGCCTGTTTAGCGGTGTGCGTCAATTACACGTTTTTCTGCCGCGCCGAAACCGGCGCCCGCTGCCAGACCGGCGACCTCGTGGTCGACAAGCCTTCGCAGCAAATCTGCCTCTACGTGCGGAAGTCTAAGGGGGACCAACGCCGCGACGCCAGCGATAAACTGGTCATCGCTATCCCTGTAGCCGCTAACCCCGTCCTGGCGAACCTGATAGACTACTACACGGAACAACGCGCTATTTTCTGCACTAAATTCTACAACAAGCCACCCCCGCTCGCCTTCTGGAGTTTCTCACCTTCAGAGCCCTCCGCCGATTGGGGTGCCGCGTCCACCATCTCCACCTGGCTCTCCCTCGCCCTTCTCACAGTCAACTCGTCCGCGCCCGTCGGCTTTAAATGGACATCGCACAGCCTACGGAAAGGCGCGGCGTCCGCTGCCAGCTGCATCGGCGCGCCCCTCCCCGTAATCAAATTTATGGGTGGCTGGGCCAAGAACAGCTCCGTGACTGAAGGAAAATATATTGACCCAACCATGACCCCAACACCTGCTGCTTGGCGGTTCTTCGGCTGGCTCTCTCCGTCCCCCCCGCAACACTAATTCGGGCTGTGCAAGCCTTTGGCTTTAGGTTACTGGCAAAACGTGCCCTAGGGTAAATGGTCAGATTGATTTGAATCTAGAGGTTTGCATATCCAATATCATGTGTACGGGACAGTAACTCTAGCGGTTACTGTTACCGTTAATATCGGCGCGTCTCACATGCAGGGCAACCACCTTGCCCAAGCAGTTAGACGCAGCCAACGACCAACGACTTCCCCAACGGTCAGCTCTAGCTAGCCCGTGCCTTATAAGCCGTAGCTAGCCACGAGCCTAGGCACTCTCTGCTTTCGCGCTCAGCCAATCTAGGCTTCGCGCGAACCCACCCACCCATCCCTATAATCTTGCGCTAATTGACCCCCAGACCCTGTCTGTGTGTGTCTTTTGGCCAAATTGTAAGCAAGCTGACATCTTTGGCAAAACGTGCCCTAGGGTAAACTAACAATTCCGACGTGTTAGTAGTACGTTTCGGTATTGTATAGTGATACGTACCGCTATCCATCGCTATTCCGCTATTCCTCTAGTGGCCAGCCTTATGTGACGGTCGTGCAAATATAATGCATAGGCGGAGACGGAGGGAGGAGGTGTTGGATAGGCCGTTGTGGGGGAAACGCACGAAGTCGCGTATTTAGACATACCACCGATATAGTAAGGCTAGGGATAAACCATCGATGCATCGTCGATAGTATCATCATCACCCGTTGATGGTGCCATCGATGTGATAGGTTGCGACATCGACATGGACACGATGGCAATGTTGCTAGTATCAATGTCGTAGATTGGTACATATGTGGTATTGTTGGAGTTTGGAAGTTATGGTTACACGGGTAGTCTAGCCGGCCCCGCTAGGGGGCCAGCAGTGGGGACAAAGGAAGTGAAAAGAGAGAGATGGCGGCCGGCAAAGGCACCGGCAGGGCCGGCCGACCGCCACTAACGGGGAAATAGAGTACCGCTATTAGTACAACACTAAGTACTAAGATAAGGACTAGCTACCTTGTACATAATCGCTAGGTAATGCAATGCTAGTTCTAACAGGTATGTGGCCACATATGTCAACTATGCTTTTTCGATGAGCCGGTAAAGCGCACGCCTAATACGCAAAAGGTCGTGGGATCGATTCCCGGAGAGTCCGATCATTGTATGTAGGCGTGTCACGGTCCGAGAAGAACCCCCACCTTCCACAATCAATGCCATCAATTATCAAAACAATTGGAAAATATTGATGATCACAACCCGATGTAGCGATATATCGTCCCAAATATCGATACATCGGCGATAATATCGGCTTAAATTGCCATCGAGGTCAACATCCCAAACTATCAACACTATCAACATCTACAATCCAAAACATCAATACTATCAACATCGACGTTTCAAGATGTCATTACCATCAACATCGACAAAATTCACTTGATCCCTAGCCTTACACCGATATGCGCACAACCCAAGGGCAAGCTCCTTGCGGCCACAATGTTCAAACGATTGTAACGTACTCAATAAAGGTCAAAACTTTTTGAAACATGTACCGTTGGACGCGTTGTTTCAATGCGCGTCGAACGAACATGCTCTTGGGTTCAAGCGCCTACAAAGAAATGTGTTTTAATTTCCACAATATTCCAGCAAAGCTCGGCCGCGGTGCCTAGTAACACCCGTCGAATTCGGCTTATCTCATGAGGCGATATGTGCGGAGCTTGTCTATATATGATTACCAATTCCTCATTTCTACTAGTTTACATGCCTATTTCCCGTCGTGTGCCACGCATGGGGCGGGTGTGGCTGGCACAAACACATACCCAAGCATTCCCAACACCCCCGTTAACGTGATGCGTCCCAAACGGCCAAGTTGGACCTCGCCCCTCACCAAAGCCAATCGCGCCAGCCTATTTCTAGCGTGCGTTGTTTATCCAAACATGCGCCATGTGTGTCTTTACTCGCTTGCTTTCCAAAAGCATCACCCGTGTCTGCGGCGTGAACTCCCGTGCCATTCACACACCCGCAAACCAAACCTCGCGCACCGAACACGGCATCCACGCCTCCAAACCCCCTCCAACAAGTCCCCAAGAGTACGGTTATGTGGCAAGTTGATTAATATGCAGCTTGGTATGAGCGCTTGAGCAATGCCCAAGCGTGAAGCTTAGAACGACGTGTGTAGTTTAGACAATTTCATGGGAATTTATGGGCTTAATTTTCGACAAACTCCACTAACAACACTCGCTCTAAGCTCATGTCTAACCATGGCAGCTAGCTGCCTGCTTCCCGGCTCTCCTACACTTTGGCAGTACCTGGGTGTCGCCGTGCTTGACGTGGTGAGAGGGGAGCGCGTTTTTGACTAGCTTATTATAATTAACATTGTGCATGTCTGGACTTTCGTGGAGGAGTGTATGTAATACTAAGGCCGGCCACTAAGTGGAATAGCCAAATAGCGTGTGTTGGAAGAAAGGGCGGTACGGGGACATTTTAAATTTGAGCTGGTTTTCCTCGTTATTTCCCAAAACTTCGGAGAATTAATCAATTCTCCTGATTATGGGGACATTTCGAGGGTGTTCAGCCAATTTAAGGTTGTTTCCCTGCTTACCCGAAACACCCCGAATCATCCGGTAATCCTCCGGTAATCATTCGGTATTTACAGTTTGAGGTTGTTTCCAAGCTTTGACGAGCAAGTTGTTACCCGAATATTACTGCAAATTACTTAATCCTTAGGAGTACTTTCCCGAAGCTTTGCTGGAGAATTACGGGGACATTTTTGCCCTCATCCGGTTTTCGTCGCGAAAAGCATATGGAATATTTATGGTCACATTTTTAGCTAGCTATCTCATATGTCTTCTCGAATTGCGTAAAAGATATCTCTCTACTCGATTCAACGTGCGCCACCGTAACCCCGTTCTTGCGAATCTCAACCCCGGGAGTATGCGCACTTTTCCACCATATTACCGTAAACACAGGTGATTCGCTCATACTCATGTCCACTATGGTCCACATCTTTTTTCCAACACTTTGGTACCATAAATCTAGGCGCTTGTTCACCCCGTCGGTCGCGGACACCTCCACTGGCGTATCGGAATTGTCATTTTGCCGCCAATCGCTCGACATCGACAAATTGTCGTATGTGACACCGAAAGAGCCCTCAATCGTGTTCATGATGATGGTCCAATTGGGAAGACTCGCAATGTAGAACTCCCACACCGTCGGCGTCGTGTAGCTCCCGACCGGCTGCGGCCCCACCGTGTTGCCGCGGGCATCAATGAGCTCCACCCAAAAGTAGTGGGTCCCGCCCTCGAGCCCGCTCACCGTCGCGACGCCATCCAAGTACCGTTTGACGCCTGTAGCGTGATTTTTCGTCGACGAGTTGAGCACCGCCGCGGTGACGTTGGTGTAATTTGTAGGGACCGTGTCGACGGTGTTTCGGTAAAGCCGTACCTCGGTGACACCACTCATTTTGGATTAGAGTAAGATTTTTCGATGCACCCGGGAATATTCGGTGCGTTCTCCTCAAGCCGATTCATCTCCGTTGACATGTGGCGGATGAAATCTCCCTCCGATGCGTACTCGGCATCTTGCAGGCGACGCAAAGTACATTCTGTGTTGATGTCCCGGACCACTTCCCCGAACCGTGATGCGTAGTTGTCGTGGCGCTCCGCTTTGCTCGGAAACTCAAGCCCGCTATTCAAGGCCGTCACGGACCCGCTGAGTAGGGACAAACAACCGCTAATGATCGCTGGTACCCCGGTGGTAGCCGAAGGCTGCCCGATGCCGTACGTGAGGTTCAAGCAACCGACTCCGAGGCTGAGCGCCACAGTCGTGAAGAGAGACATATCCGCTAGACTCTTGAAGAGGGAGTGCGCGGATTGGTGCATACGCTTAAGTCTTTTCGCATGCGTACGCCACTTCTCTAGCAAAGGATTATCCACTTGAACGGCAATGTCACTTTCACTCATTTTTGTTTTCACCTAAGAAAAACTGTCCCGGGTCTGATGTCAAGTCCTCCCACGTCAATCATTGTAAGCGTTCGGGGTTCCTCTACCGTGTTCCCGATGCTATTTTGCCGGATGCTCGTGGTGAAGCCAAGTAGGTAGTTCCACGGCGGGAGGTAGGTGGTTACATCGGGCCTATTGGTGTCCGACAGCCGCAGGTTTGTTTGGACAAGTGGCATTGTGTGTTACTACGTGTCGAAGAAAGAAAGCGTGATGGTGACACTGAAGGCGTCGGCGGGGTTGACCTCTATAGAGCTCTCCGCCAGTTCCGGGGCTGAATCGTCCTCATCAACGTCGAAGATGCCGCTGGTTTCTGATTGCGGCTCGAAGATTTCCACAAAGCCCTCGTGCAGCCCCGGGCGCAAAACGCTTCCAGGGAACTTCGCCGTTCCGAGCGTATGGCGGAAGGTCATTCTTCGTCTCTTATTTGGTAGAACGTGAGACAAATTACGTACGCCGTGGACTCGCCATTGCCAAGCTCAGTAAATTGCGTCGCAGTTCGCAGTTGAAGGTCGATCTCACCCACATTGTCAAGCGGTCGCCTTATCGGAACCCCCACCGTGTCTTCGTTCACACCTTTAAGGCTGAGCTTCTGTCCCACGTAGCTCAACGCATCTTGCGCGCGTGATCCCGGGAGAAATCCAAGGACGCTTAGGCCTTGGTACGGGTCGTCGACGAAGGTCCTGCTAGTGATTGCGAGCCCGTACGCTTGCGCGCCGTAGAGGTGAATCAACGAGCAATGCGAGACCGCGACCTGCCACCTTGTGCCGTCGTTTCGGTCCATACGGAAAGAGCGGAAGTCGACGGGGACCCTTTCGTTTGGTCCGCGGACACTCATCCATACGTGGAAAAAGGGCGGGGACAAGCTACGCTCGGGCTCTTCCACCCAGAAAACGAGGCTGAAGGTGTATTCGTTAACAAAAGTAGGAGTCCATGGAAGCACACTGGTTCTAAGCTTCGTCGGGCCCTGAAGGAGGTAGAAAGACATATCCCCGCGTACTAGCCGCGAGCCGTCACATATCCCAGCGCACGTGTTGCTTTGGACGTACGACGAATCCGCCATTTCGCCAAAGACATTGCCGCCGCGCCAAGACTGCAAAAGAGCTAGGATTGAGTCGTTGTTAGCGGGATCCCAGGTCTTATAGGAATTTGATTGTCGGATCGACGGGGAGCACAACATGATCGAAAGGGGGTCGGGCTCCACACCTGTGAAGCCGGTGATCGGTGTGCACCACTCCAGCGCGAAGCGAACATGGGGTTGACCTTGGAAGCCGCTACCGTTCTGAAAAGCGGGCGTGCGGACGGTGAAGGCGTATTTCTCTCCGCTCAACCGCTCTTGGGTGCTAACGACGATTCTGCGACCCGCGACCATTTGCTAGTATGGAATAAAATGTTTAGTACGCCACGTTCACGAGCCCGTCGGCCCCGATTACAATGAAGCTGTCATAGTGGGAAAATACGTCGACAGTAAGACTTGATGTGAGCTGCGCGTTGAATTGAACAGTGAGGTGAGATACAGATGTCGAAACGTCTACCCCATTCTGCGCAAACATGCTTTTGTGGCTCTGACTCTCTAGATCACACCCGATGAGGTACTTCCCCTCTCCAGCTGTCCAATCGGTGACTGTGAGCTTCCCGATGTGATCGATCGCACCGTAAGCGTGAAATGCTTTCATGACCTCGGCCCATGCCTCCGAGTTGCTCTCCACGGGCTTCGATGGAGTGAGGACGCCGTTGATCGTGAACTGGTACCTTCCGATGTCGCCGATTGGATTGGCACGCTTCGACACGTATGGCTTAGCGGCATAACTCGTCTCGTCCTTCCGGAACATTGCAATGAGGGTCTTTAACGATTTATACGGTGAAGAAAAGGCCATCGACATCGATCCCGACCCATTACTAGCAATCCAACGGTGCTGAGAGTAAGTGCTAAAGGGCACGACAATACCACCACTGTTCACCGCCAAGAGTTCCCGGTCGACCATCGGATCGAGATGAATCATTTCCGCCACGTACTCCACGTCCTTTACCGCCCACGGTCGGTTACCGTCCTGGATTTTCTCCTGATCGCCAAGTGTTAGCTCCAATGTGAGATGAGTTCTAGCCATTGCGCCGACCGGGAGGTACTTCTGCTGCATGCTCCCGACGACAGCGCTCATCAGCGGGATACAAAACACCCGGGACGAGTCACCATTTACTTCTTGGTTGAACCCCTCCGCAATCGTGCCTGCGTAAGTCACTTGGTTTGCGTCGCCCGACACGTCGAGAAGTGCGTGAAACAGAGCGTTATACTCCTCAATGTGCTCCAAAACACCCCCGCCGGCCCCACCGGATGCGGAGACCTTTAGCGAGCGGATAACCGCGTGCGCCGAGTTGTCAAGTGCCAGCTTGTTTGTCGCCGTGTTGTCGAGATTTTGCAGCCGGAACTTGAGGTAACTCTGGCGCGTGTTCAAGTATTCTCCGCGATTTCCGGTGGGAAGAACGAACTTTATAGTGTTTCCAGGATTGAACCCGGAAGTTCCATTTTCCGGGAATATATGAACTCTCGATTTGGTGGCGGGTGCAGCTTTGGGCTTGTTCCCGTACACGAACGAGTCACTGAGAGAGCTGCGGCTTTCGTTCTGCATTGTGTTATTTATAGTATCGTGTCAGAAAAAAATGCTAGCCTCTCTCGAGTTTTGAGCCGGGACGTCGCATTTGTCCGTACGCCGATCGTATAGCCCCTACGTGCCCCTTCATGCTGTCAAGATTGACTGTCCCCGTATTCAGAGCTCCTTCAACACCTCCGGCTAATCCACCGATCCCGCTAGCTATCGCACCTGCCGATGCTAAACCAGCACCCAAAACAGGGTTGAATGCGGCAACCGGGGCAGCCGCGGAAAGCATCCACCCACCGAGCTTGCTGCCGACGGAGTGAACGCCGTGAGCCACTTTTTGCCCGAGACTGCGTAGACTATGAAGCTTTTCGCCGATAAAGCGTCCCAGTTTCATTTTGCGTGTTTGATATATGCTCAGATTTTAATGTTTCGCGTGTGTTTTCCTCGATTCTCGCCTATCCTTCCACCTTACATAGGAGATTTCCCTTTTTCCATTTCCCCTTTTGCCATTTCCCCATCGATATACCGGGCTAATGCTTTTTTGCCAGACCTCTTTTGTCCGGCAGTGATTTTGACACCCAATTCCTTAGCCAAGTCCAGAAGTTCCTTTGTTGTTACGATCTGAGACTCGGCGACTTGTTGTTCCAAAGAACGTCCCCAGTTCGCGAAGGGCTCTCCACCCGAGGGTACACCCGACGAAGACGGGTTTGTCGCATCCATCGTCGGGGGCTCGGGCACGGGTATGGAATGTGGCAGCTCTCTTTTGACGTGGGTAATAGGTTCTCTCGCGTGTTGAAAAGGGTCTTGTTGTTGTAAATTTGGTGGTATCGGCTGATGAATAATGATCGGCGGCGGCATCGGGGGCGGCGGAGGTGGGGCTGAAATTCCCATGGTCCATCCCCGTGTGAAAGGCTCCGATTGATTTTCCGGAGTGGGTCCGCCATTTGAGACGGTTTGTACGACGTTCACTCGTACGTTTTGGTTGCGGTTAACAAATCTCCTGCGAGGTCTTGGGGGAGGGGGTTGCTTGCGTGTCGTTTTCTTACCCGCCGTCTGTTTCGAGGTTTTGGTTTTCCGTCGCGGCATCGTGTTTACCTATACGATCGAAATTCTTATAAATGTCCCCGGTACCAGTGTCGGCAAACATGAAGGCGTAGGGTCGATCAAACACGAAGCGCATAACCTCGTCCGCCTCTTCCCGGGGTAATGCTATGAGCTCCTCGAATATCGCCGTCGTTTCCTTCTTGTTCCGCGGCTTATACATGAGAAAATGCGACAAGGTCTTGCGGATGCCCAATGGCATTGCATTGTAAGATTGAATGAGTATTATTATGCTGAGCCTGTAGTGACGTCTATTGTATATTAAATCGCGAATGCTGTGCTGGATTTCATTGTCCTTTAATGACGCGGTCACGTCGTCGAGGACCAGCAAACTATTTTTCTCTTGCTCGGCCGATTGCTTCACCGCCTCTCGGATTCCTTCCAATGTACCAATATCCAATTCGTCATACATCCTGTCGTGGTTCTTGAAGATGTTACGCTTCAAACTCGCCACGCTGTGTGGTGGCATAACAACGTGGACGTGATGAAAGGCCTTGCGGTACGCTTGCTTGCTTGACAGTAAGTTGACGAGCATGGAGGTCTTACCCGTCCCCGCAGATCCGATAATTGCCATGAAAAATGGGCGATTTGGTAAGGGGTCGACCACTTGGTCGTGAATTTTCTTGTCACACAGAAAGGCCGGAGGTTTCACTGTGAATGTCGATCTTTTTTCGATGATGAGCCGCATTTTACGTTCTTCCTTTTGTAGTATCGTCTGATTTCTTTTGGAGACACCCCCCATGTTACAGCCTCTAACACACGGTATTGCTCATCGCTGAACCCAAACCCGTCGTAGTTTTCTTTCCACCAAGCAACGCTTCCATAGTTCGAGTTTTGAGCAAGCAAATGGGGATCTATCGGGGCGGGCGTACTCGCAGCCACGGACGAAACCGCTTCACCGTGAACTACCTCCGACTCGATAGACTCAAGTAGAGAGGAAGTAGCCGTCATCGCTCTATTTATTTTCTAGTGCAGAAATAAATGATATGGGACGAAGCCATCTCGAACGCGGCGACGACAGTGACGGAGACGGTTCAGAGCACGCCGTTACTGAGGTACTTGGCGATGTTGGGGGGAGCGATGTGGCTGGTGGAGAGGTTTCGGCCGGCAAGATCAATCCAAAGGCAGACGAGGACCTTAATCCGGAGCCCAGGCCTGCAAAAACTAAACGAGTAGCGAGTGAAAAAATGAAAGCCGCTCTTCAACGCGCGAGGAAGGCGAAAGCTGAGAAGCGGGAAAAGGTGAAACAATCCAAAGCTTCTAGTTACACTCCCCAGCCCCAATTTTATTTCGATATTGTATGATAATGCTCCAGCAACTGTACTTGGACACGGCGTACGCTGACGCGAAGCTCGATGACGGAACCCACGTATTTTCCCTATTAGATCCGCTGACCGTCCCCCAGGGTTTCAACATGCAAGTTAGGCTGTTGAACGCGTGGTTACCTCATACGTACTACAGCATATTTGACGGCAACGACACGCTGTTTCTTAAATACGACGATGGAGGTGAGATTCCGGGGGAGCCGGTCACCATCAAGCTTCCCCACGGCAACCGTTCGATCGACGATATCGTCGCATTCCTAAATGATGGAAGACTCGATGAGTACGTGGCGAGTTACGATGAGAACACGAATAAGCTGTCGCTACTTGCAACGGAATTCGCGGATCATCATGTTGTGATCGGGGAAGGATCAACTTGTACGCGTCTATTAGGTTTGAATGTTGGTGACTCCGCCAAAAACGTCGACGGAGAGTTGCTGCTCACCGCTAGTCGTATCGTTGACTTGACGCGCACCAGCTCGGTGTTTGTGCACAGCAACCTCCTCACTCAAAACCGTGACCCACGGACAAGGCGCGTGGGCGACATCCTATCAAAGATCCCGTCCAGCGTTCAGTTCAATGAAATTGATCACTTTAGCTCCGACGCGTTCGTGGATGTGTACAACCGATATTTAAGCTTCGTGAGCATCCGGCTAAGCGACGACGATGGGCGGACTTTGGATCTCAACGGCGGACGTTTCACGGCGACTTTAAAAATTGCTTTTGCTAAGATTAACAAAGATGAACCAGTCTCGGCAAGTATCAGCGCCGCTGCAGCTGAACGGGCGCCGGGCAGTGGAGGTGGACCTCAGCCAGGCCGAATCTCTATACCGGGAGCTAGCGGCTCGGGTGACGGTGGAGGAGACGGAAAATGACAGGCAGGACACGGACATTGAGGTGTTGACTACGGACTTGACGGCTCTCACTGGCACGGTGACTGGATTTTCCGAAAACTTCAGCGCGTCGAACATCCGCACCGACTACATCACAGCTATCGGGTTTGACACCGACATCACCATGGGCGCCTCGCTCTTGCCGACGACGGCGGCGTTGGTTGGACCGATTCATTCACTCGGCAGCGAAACCCACGAGTGGAAGACTGTATTCGTTGAGGACGTTAAACTGGATGGCGCGAGCTTGAGCAATACACTGGGGAGCTTAAGGGAGGATATAGACGTCATCGAGGGGCAAATCGAGTCAATGACTGGATTTTCCGAAAACTTCAGCGCGTCGAACATTCGCACCGACAACATCACAGCTATCGGGTTTGACACCGACATCACCATGGGCGCCTCGCTCTTGCCTACGACGTCGGCGTTGGTCGGGCCGATTCACTCACTCGGCAGCGAAACCCACGAGTGGAAGACTGTATTCGCTGAGGACGTTAAACTGGATGGCGCGAGCTTGAGCAATACATTGGGTGAATTGAGGGGGGATATAGACGCAATCGAGGATAAGAATCTCGTGCAGCACCTGAAAATCGAGGGAGACGGGCTCATCGGCGTTGACCAAAACAAACGTGACTTCGGGGCGTTGGACTATCCGTGGTGGACCATCTACACAACCGACATCACCGTGAATGACAGCATAAATGCTAACATGCTCAAGTCCTCACGCTCTGATACAGATGATATCACGGTGTACGCCAATCTCGTGCCAAATGACACGGACATCGGTGGGAACACGATTGGAACGTATACGAAGCCGTGGCAAAACGGACACTTCCACGACGTATATGCTGAGAACCTATTTGGGCAAAACGCGGAAGGATACTCTCGCCGGGCGCTGCTCGACGGGGACCAAAACGTTAGCTCTACCATCACTCCAAAGGCTGAAACGCAGGTGGATATCGGCTCTACATCAAGACCTTTTTCTAAAGCTTGTACGGGTTAGACGCCTCCGGCACGCCTCGGAGGGCATTGTTAGAAGGGGATTCGGGGATTGAACCAGGTCCAGCCGGCCCCAAGGGCGACCCAGGCCCCAAGGGCGACCCGGGCAATGACGGTGCTAAAGGCGACAAAGGCGACCCAGGAAATGTCGGCCCACCAGGCCCCAAGGGCGACCCCGGTAACAACGGTGCTAAAGGCGACAAAGGCGACCCAGGAAATGTCGGCACACCAGGCCCCAAGGGCGACCCCGGCAACAACGGTGCTAAAGGCGACAAAGGCGACCCCGGCAACAACGGTGCTAAAGGCGACAAAGGCGACCCCGGCAACAACGGTGCTAAAGGCGACAAAGGCGACCCCGGCAACAACGGTGCTAAAGGCGACAAAGGCGACCCCGGCAACAACGGTGCTAAAGGCGACAAAGGCGACCCCGGCCGCGATGGGGCCGACGGAGGGGATGCGACGTGGCTGGATTTAAATGGCCGGCCGAATTGGACAAACTACTTCTCACTAGGGGGCACGACGGATACCGTGACAATCGGCTCAAACAGCTTCAAGAGCGGCGACTTCGCTCCGAACGGCCAAGGAGTGTATGACCTCGGCGACCCATACGCCCGGTGGCGGCGCGCATATGTGGAGGAGATATACGCCGACAAGGGTATCGACGCGGGCAACAATCGCGTCACAAACGTCGCAGCCCCGATAACGTACCATGATGCTGCAACGAAAGGGTACGTTGACGATGCCGTAGGATCGGGCGCAACGTCGTGGGGTGGGTTGACAGACAAGCCGGCTTGGGTCTCAAAATTGTCGTATTCGGACATCGGGCAGTTCATGGACCCCACCCAGCCCTCGAATTTTGACATCGTGCTGAGTGAGTCGCTCACGCCGTCGGCGGACTCGGCTTACAACCTGGGTCAAGACCTACGGCGATACCTCTTTGGGTACTTCAAAAGGGTGCGCCTGTCAGGAACTGATCCACTCCACGACGACGAAGCAATTCCGTACAACTTTCTACGGTCCTACGTCGCGGAAAACGCCCGATGGTTTGACCTACCTGGACGTCCCGGATGGTCAAACTATTTCAGCTTGGTGACACCGACGATGCTGTCGATCGGCAGCACTAGTTTGAAATGCGGCGATATTATCCCAAACGGGTCGAATTTATATGATTTAGGCACTGCCGATACGCCTTGGAAGCACATCTTCACCGTGGCTTTGACCGCCTTGGTGTTCAGGGCGGAAGCTCTCGTAGTGGAGACGAGCGCTAATTTCAGCGGCATCCGTCTCGAACAAGTTGGCGCACCGACAGCCGACGCCGACGCCGCCACAAAGAAATACGTGGACGACACCGACGCGGCCACCCGTTCGATCGTGAACGCCAAGGACGCGGCCACTCGAGCGTACGTGGACACCAAGGACGCGGCCACCCGCACTCTTGTCGACGCCGTGGACACCCGCTTGGATAGCTTTAGCTCAACATTCAAATACACATTGGTGCAAGCGTTAAGCCTGCCAGTATTATCGGTTATGACCGTCCAAGTGGCTGCCGGGCTGGTTTCCTTCACAAATATCACAACAACTATGTACGATTATTTTGAAACAGATCAATTTGGCGACCCACGTATTGAGGTTATGATATTATCCCCAAACAAGTCCATAGAGATCGAACGTTTTTTATTTGTACAGAGTTTGGACACGAGTAATTTTGGACAAAAGAAATATACATACACTAACTCTGGCATCAACGTTAATTTTAGCACGGATGTCATTATGAGAATATCAGTGACACGGACCGTTCGCATAGATGGTGCAAACGTACGCTTCAGAGTTGGCACTACTGCTTACTTACACGGCGCGGGTCAAATAAAAACGATTGTTGTGTAATAACTACTAGTTTTGTCATGCCGGCATGACATTTTGTGTACATTAAGCCTAAATGCAGGCCACACAAAATAATATCCGTTTGGCGCGGATCCGCGGGCGGATCGAGGCCGCCGAGGACCCCGTACGGGTATTCGCAGAAGAGTACGACCAAGGAGATTCCGACACCCAAGATGCCTTACGAACCGTGTGGGAGGCCAAATTCGCCAACCGCGCAGAGGACCCCGGTATGGCGGACCGGCGCTTCAATCAATATTTATCACTTGGCCGACGATCGCTGCCACGTAGAACCAACCGGGCAATACGAGAGTCTCACGAGCTAGCCGCCGGCGCGGACACCAAAATTCAGTTTCTCCTAAAAAAGCCAGCCAACGCCAGGCTGCCCGAATGGCTGTGGGTCACCGTGTACAAAGTGCGGGTTGACATGCTCACACAAGAAGCCCGCGATCTTGCCACAACCAACCCAACCGTAGCCCTCCTAGCTCCGATGGTATACATTGGACACCGCCGTGACTCCGCGATCGTTCGAAATCGAGTTAGGGTATCCGACGGCGCGAGGCGCGCGAGAAGTGCCAACGGGTTGATTGAGCTAGTTCGTTTGTTGCTCGATGCCGGTCTGCGGCACGGTAATGACTTTCGCTTCGACGAGTTTTATACAGAAGAGGTGTTGGGACGAGTGGATCATGGTCATGGCCTTGAAGCATCAAACGCCATTGACGCAAGCGTGCGGGAGGATTTGGTCCGCCTCAGCGTAATAAAGGACTTCATTTCGGGCGCTGGACCTCGACCCTTCAACGCAAAAATAGACAACTCTTTGCTTGGTGTGACCAACATATCGGGTTTGCTCGGTGCTCACAACAAACCTGTCGGACAGTTAGATATCCCGGCACTCATGGAAAAGTTGGCTGAAGCGCGGAAAGTGTTGAGCCGCAAACGTCGGGAATATCTCCGGAAATTTATCAAAGATGAGCGCGGGCGCCGCGTGCTTCCAAAGCCCGGCGTGACTAAGGATGGTCTCGGTCAGCTTAATACCGCCCAGCTCTCCCAAGCACAGCAAGCTGCACGTCTACGCGCCATGAACGCTGCCGCAGCTGTTTAGGTAGTGACCATGGGCCCGTGTGGTCACTCCGTCGTCGCAGATCCATCGCTTGTCGTCGTAGGCGCTCAAGGCGCTTTTAGTCGCACTAACTGTGCAAATTCTGTGGTTCCTAGACTGGATCATCGTCTGCTTCACCGTACATGCCGTGCCATCCAAAGCTGCTTTGTATTGTTCCATCATGAGGTCCCGCTGCGCCACCGCTTTTTTGATCCCCTTTGCCGTGCGCTTGGTTGACTCCCCCACCGTAAAACAATACATCTTCGACTTGAGGCCCACAAACTCGCTGATAGGCACACCGTTTGTTTCGTCCTTGAATTTCCCCACCACCTTCTTGTTCATGCTCGAGAAGAGCGGGTGTTCTGAGGGGTAGTCGCTTGTGTCGAAATGCTCTGCCATTTGCCCCATATCCGCATATACATCCGGGGTCTCGATGTGGTAGCATAGGGAGTCGGTATCGGTAAACAATAACCTTGCCTTGTCGCCGTAGCGTTGACGAATCACGTCATAGTGGAAACGGAACATCAACAGCTTTGAAAGGTCCAATATGGCGGCCCCCATGAAGATTGGCTTGTTTAGCATTACATCATCTTTGATCCGAGACACCCCCGCAATGTTCCCTATCACATTACACCTCTCAAAGCGTGGGTCTGCCACTCTTTTTTGCAGCTTGTCGTCGTTCGTGAAAAATTCATAGCTCGTTTGCGTTCGCACATTTTGCATTGTCTTCCCGAACACGCTATTGTTGCAAAGTTTGAAAAAGTCCTTTTCGAACGCATTTTTAGCCTTTGATCGGAGCGTTGTGTTTTTCTCGATCCATGGCTTTAACGTTTGTGCCTGTTTATATGTCATTGCACGGTGGAGCTTGGTTACTCGCAGCCCCTTTGCTACGTAATACTGCAAAAGTCTGGCGTCGCACACATAATTGAGGTGTGGGCGGAAATGACCCGCGAGTTTTTCACATGCGACCCCCGGTGATGTTGTTGAGCTTTTGGCTTTACCACTCGCGTCCGCATATCCTAGTGTGACCCTTTCCGGGGCAAGTGGAAGGTCGTTATGACATTCGTGTAGTTCTTGGGGATATTCCAAGTCCACCTCCACAGAGCATCCGTTCTCGCTTTCCCAATTTCCATTCAACACTTGATCGAGGGATATGTCGCTCCACTCGAAGCCCCCGCACGGCAAATACTGCATCATTGCCCACCCGTAGAGGTTGTTTGCGTCGAGGTACAATATGTTGGACTTCGGCTTGCTTGGATCGTAACCATCGACCTGGGGGTTATTTGCTTTGGCATACCTGTGGGTAACGACCGACACACCTCCACGAATCCCGGTCTCGAAAAAGGTGTACTTGTCCGGGTCGGTATGAATCAGCTCGATCTTGATGTTCGTTTTGAATGCTTCTAGAACAGCACCGTCGATGCACATCCCCGGAAGTGTTATGTAGTGGCAAGGATCAAGGCCGTATTGTTGCATACAAAGTTCACGGAACGCTTCGAACACATCCGCGAGAAGTAACACATCCGCTTCCAAATATAGGTCGTGATATTCGCGGAACGTCTTGCACTTGAATTTCTCCCAAACCCATACCGCTTGCGCGTAGTCTTCTTCGGAACACTCTTCCCCGGATAAGTCATTAAAAAACTCCTCGCGGCATGGGAGGACCAAGTTGTCGAGCTTCTCCACCGAAGAAAACCACTTGTAGGGGAAGACCCCCTTGCGAGTAACTCGAATAAGCTCGTCCTTAGTCAACCCCTTTTGGCTGAAGGCTTCGTGGAAACGGGGTGCGTTCTCGGGGTTCCCTCCGATCAAGTTATTTGCGAGTTTGGACAGTCCGGCGTTCAAGAACGATAGGCTGTCGAGAAATTTATAGCCTCGGAAATTCACCATCTTGTATTTTTCAGAATTGTCGGGGATAACGTTCAACTTACAATTTTCGATGTCATCCGCTTGAGAAATAGCTTGTAGGATAAAATGGTTGTCATACCCTTTACCGTTGTGAAAGAACACGGGAATCTCGGTGTTGCGAATTTGTAGTTTAAGGTTGCAATCCGCATGTGCTGCGCCGATGAAGTCCCCCGTTTTGTGATCGTGATGGCGGACTTTGCGTGTGTTGTTACAGTTTCCGAACGCTTTGTTGCATTCACAACATAGCTCAGCCATATCGTATTCCTTATTGTCCTTTTCCGTCATATTCATCGGCATATTCTTGGTGATTTCTTTCACGAGCATGAGGCGGATGTCTTTCAGTTTCTTGATGAATTGAGCAGCCGCATCATCACCCGTGACTTGAAACGAGAAGCTCGCGAAGTCCGAAACCTTGGACTCAACGTGGGCGCGGATTGACACGCACTTGTGCTCGGAGCTTCTTTCGGTTTTTCCGGAGGGGGTCACCTCATCGATGGGTGCGTTGATCGCCTCGGAGTCCGCATATATAACAATTGGGATTGTCATCTTTTTGTGTGTGCTTTTGAAGCTCATTGTTGGGGCGTCGCCGTTCTTGTCAGGCTTGGGCACCGAAACCCGCATGGGTTTGAATGCGGCACATCGGTTTATGTGATCTTCGCGATTGTCGCGACTCTTGAACCCGTGCAAGCACCTAGGGCAGTAGAACCGTTGGTCCTTGTTTCCCGAGTTGAGCAGTCGATCGAGGTTCGAGATAAGGATCCAATGTTCTTTGAAGTATAGCAAGTTCACTAGGGTAGTAGGTGATTGGACTTTTGACATAGACATTGGATACACTTTTTTGTTCTCAAGTGAAAAGCACGAGATTCCGAAACCATTATTGTTTTTTTCGAACCGGCGAATGTCCGAGATGCTTGCGGGAAATGACACGCCCTCCCAGTCAAAAGAACCGTAGAGTTTGTCTTGATTTTTCTTTGCCACGTAGTAGTCGATGCGGGTTGGCTTATTTGTGGGTGGGTTTGTGGCAGCTGCAATGCAATACTTGAAGCACAAATTGTCCTCGTTGTGGATGTTGATGAGCCCGCACGCGGATGTATTGAACGGTGGGGGCAGTTGAACGTGGCCTCGGCCTGTGCGCACGGTGTAACCATTAGAGGAAATGGAGAAGCCTATGATTCCTTTAAATCTCCACCCTGACACTTCGGTGAGGGAATAGTTTTCCGGGTTTACAATCTTGGATGACAAATGTGTTAGTAACGCCCGAATGTCACTTTCACCGTGAAGATTATTTTTCATATTCAGATACCCGATGGCATTTATCACTTCACCATTACCATCATCTTTTGAGAAGAGTGCGCTCACTGTTAGCCACACCTTAAAAGATCGTAGGCCGCTTGGGTGGTTGAACAAAAGTCGGTACAACTCGATCCGGACTCCGTTGATGACTTGAAAGTGGTTTGTAGCTTCATAATACAAGGAGCGGGTGGAAGGAAAGCGGGCCGGGGTAACTTGGCGCAAGAATACTGGCCTAGATCGTTTCATTCGTTCCTCCCGAATGCGCTTGAGGGCCGCAGCAATCTTCCGTGCCCCCACGCCTAGCCTTTTCCGGGTGGCGCGCTCTTCGGATGTCAGCACGGGTCGGCTAGGGGTATCATTTATATCGGTGGCCAAAATATCACGAAGTAGGTTGCGGTTGGCCACATTGCGACGGAGAACCTCACGACGCCTCGCGGCTCTCTCCTCCGGGGTGAATCGGGCCCGGGATCTCCTGCCCGAGGGAGTATATGCCCCCGATTGACGCCTAGCCAAGGCCTCGGTCCGACGTCTCTCATTGGCGGCACGAAGCGCGGGGGGATAGCGGCTTGTAGTACGCGCGGCCGCCGATTCACGTAACACTTCAGTCATAGTGTTTTGGTATAGGTTGCGGTAGTAGGCCGCGGTTGGAAGCTCGGATACGGAAGGCACTCGGATAGACATTTTCGCTGGTGATCTTTGGGTATATTATTTATCCCCTAGAAAAGAATTATCCCAAATTAAACGCACCCCGGAAATTCTGAAAGTGCCGGGGGTTGCGCCCCTGGCCGGGCGCCCCGGGCCTATCTCCGATGGATTGGTCTCCAAATTCTTAGGGTGCGTTTGGAATTGCCGGGGGTTTCGGATTTTTTATGGTGCGTTTGGAATTGCCGGGGGTTTCGGATTTTTATGGTGCGTTTGAAATTGCCGGGGGTTTCGGATTTTATGGTGCGTTTGGAATTGCCGGGGGTTTCGGATTTTCTGACGGTGCGTTTGAAATTGCCGGGGGTTTCGGATTTTCTGATGGTGCGTTTGAAATTACCGGGGGTTCTAGAATTTCAATTGACTCCATCGGAGATAGGCCAGCGCGCCCGGCCAGGGGCGCATCTGATTTCCTTGGTCGTCCACGGGTCGGGCGCACGGACCGTCCCGTAGATTCTACTTTTCGGCGATAATACTCGCGATTGTAGTCGGGGTTCCTTTCGCGAAATCGACAACGACTTGCCGCCATTTCATCACGATGTAATTCGTTGTATAGACGATAGTATTCTTGATATTTTTCGCGATTGGCTTCACGGTAAAGGCGGTCTGTTTCGCGCTTGCGCTCGCGTTGGGCATCGGTGAGAACTCGTCCCATTGTTAATATAACTTATTATTCTTGTACTATAATCCCATATTTTTATTATTTTTTATCAAACGCACCAGCATATTACTTTAATGATTTTATTGTAAAAATATGTATATCTGCACCTTTTGATGTAGCGACTACCCGTACCGGTACCTTTATCTGTTCAGTTTATGATATTATAATATTCGCATTGTGTCAACCGGAGTGGCCCCGTCTCAATAATTCCCCTAGCATTCCTCGATGCCAAGACTGCGTGGATAGAGATAGGCGAAAGCAAGGGTGCCGGGAGGCGGCGGTTCGATTCCAGTGTCGGACTCTGTCACGAGTAAACAATCAACTCGTGCGTGTAAACAACAACTCAAGCAAGCAACGGAGCACGAAGAATTCCTGAACGGAGCACAGCGCAGCAAAATATCAATCTGTAATACAAACAATTCCTTTTTCCGATCTTCTTGATTTTATTCCCGAGCAATATTATTCCATCGCAGTTCTCGATAAAAGACTTTTATTTATTAAGGATCTGTCCCGTACAGAATTACGGGGACATTTATGGTATGATGTGATATTCGAAAAATGTCCCCGTAATTCTCCAGCAAAGCTTCGGGATGGGGGGTTGCGCCCCCCCTCGACGCAAGGAGACGCTTCGAGTGGCTCATTGAAAATAAGCGCCGAGGGGGGGCGCAAACCCCCAGCTGAGGATTACCGGATGATTCGGGGTGTTTCGGGTAAGCAGGGAAACAACCTTAAATTGGCTGAACACCCTCGAAATGTCCCCATAATCAGGAGAATTGATTAATTCTCCGAAGTTTTGGGAAATAACGAGGAAAACCAGCTCAAATTTAAAATGTCCCCGTACCGCCCTTTCTTCCAACACACGCACACGTGACCTTGTTGCTGTACAGTACAGTACGTCATAGTACGTTTCTCTATTTCAAGCTAGTCCAGTCAGCACGAGTCGGCCTAGGATGTATGGGTGCCATTACGCGTTACTAAACAAATAGCGAATAGGGGCCAACTACAATTAAGTACTTGTGTGGACCATCTAGCGACGATCGCTACTACATGCCACGTGGAGGAGCTACCCCGCAAGTCGCTAACGAAGAAGTTGAGTAGACGATAATCTTGCTGCCACACAGATGGTGCAACTTGTTTTATTAAGGTATCTCAAGGTACGCTTCGAGATTTACGATGACTTCGGCGTCGATCTACCTCTTGTTTGACAGAGTGGGCAAGTCAACAAGATATATTTTGGAAAATGCTCGTGTCCGGATAGATCGCGCGCCGAGCGAATGCGTCCGCTGCTCACTCCAACACAAGCCGCGCAGGATTCCGTGATAGCGATAGCGACTACGTGGTGAACATGTGGGGTACCTGCGATAGTCCTAGGATTCCTTCTTCTAGACGATGGCACGCCACTGATTTTGCGTTGTCCCGTTGCTGGCATCCCTCGTTGCTGTACGGGTACCTGTAGTCGGTAAGCCAGCCCAAACCTATAGAGCGGTCGCTCAAACCCATAGCAGTCCGGTTGTATTTCGTTATTTCGTTTCGCGTGTATATCGTGTATATTATTTGAAAAACGCTATACCTCCTATTTCGAATAGGAGGTATATTCGCGAATATACCTCCTATTATTTGCCTGGACCTATAGCTCGTATCGCTTCGCGATTTATTTATTACTAACAATTCCGACGTGTCAGTACGTTTCAGTACTGTATAGTGATACGTACCGCTATCGCTATTCCGCTATTCCTCCAGCCAGTGGCCAGCCTCCAGTGCCAGCCTAATGAATGAATAAAAACACCTATCAAACAGCATTATTCATTACCTCGGTAATAATCCTTGTCTTCACTGACAGACGAGTAGGCTCAACGCGGCGCGGTTCACCGTTGAAATACGGGGAGCGTCACCGACAAGTCGATGGAATTTGACATCGGACAGTCCCTTCTGAACGTACGTACGTCCAACCAGTGGAGTCTTCTGGATGGAGTGGCGCGGAAGATAAAGCGACCGACCAAGGAGGTGCACGACTTTTTGTCCACCGTGGACGACGAGACGCTCCGCGTCCACGGAATCTGGAAGCATCGGGTGGGGAAGTGTTTTATAATCTGTACCAACCCAGGGTACCGTCTCGCACTCCAAGGTGCGGCCGAAGAGGCGGACGAGTGCTCCTGTTGCTGCGAATCCAGCGGCAGCATAGAGAGTAGAGCGGTGAAACAGTATTTTGGCTCGTTTGATTACAATGCCGGTCGCCACGCGCAACAACACCACTGGCCACAAGAGCACCTGCCCCTTCTGGGCGCCCCCCACCTCCAGTCACCTCCATTCCTGGCGCCGGGGGTACGAGAACTAGACCATGGGGCTAATGTCCATCTTTACGTCGTGCAAGATGCAAGCCCAGGGCAGGGCATATGTAAGCTGCAGTCCTTAGTACAGAGGCGGATTAACTTACTAGGGTGCGAAATTCTGAGGTTAAATTATAGACGGCCCTGTCGCTCAGAGCAAACGCGGTAATATATTTTCCTTAACCCCTTCGACATTACATTCGGGACTAAAATCCGTACGGATACTGTCCCTACTAACACAGGTGGTAACTAATCCTAAACAAAGAATTAAATATGTACACAATAAGAATTCAGAACACAAAAGGATCTAATAGTGCCACGCCGCCCGCGCCGGCCCTGCTCAGGGGCAGTGGAAAGCAGCCGAGCCCCGACGACGCTCAGACAAAATGCCTCCCTCCCCTACCCACCTTGGCGCGCGCTGGGTACGATGCCAAGAACGAAAAAATAAGTGACTAAGTGAGAGAAACGCTTCAGAGGAGCCCTTAGCAGTGCCCTGGTGCTCTCTTTCACAAAAAATTCACCACAGTCGCCAACGCAGGACACAGGCCCACCTACTAGGTGTCACGGTGCTGAGCTATCAGAGTTGGAGAGTCAGGCTATCCGTCGCGAGCTGTCTACTCCACGCAATTATCCGGTCCGTGTCGGGATGTGAGCCGCTGGGGAGGTATGTGTATGCTCCCGCAGTGTCACCTGGAGCACCACACGAGTCGTGACATAAGGACGGGAGGGTGCTGGAGGGAGTGAGGTTCCTAGTCCAGATGGAAATCAAGGGCCCTAGACATTACAGCCCTCACCTTGTCTCAACGCGTGCTTTGCTGGCACAACATGCTGCCACCAAAACTCCCCCAGCATGCGGTGCATGAGCCTCCAGTACTCGCGGTTCCTCTTCACCTGTAACAACACCAGAATGCGCTCCTCACTCGCCATCGCCACCCAGAATGAACGAAACCAACATCAAGGAATGTGTGCACGGGTAGCGCAAATGAAGCCCCTACCCGGTATATTCTGCCCCCATTGACGGTCCAGGAGTAAAGGTCACACCACTCGCGGTCGAAAATGGCCATCAGCCCCTGAACCTGAGGCGGGAGGTACCCATACCCACACACACACATGCGCGCGCGATACTCACATACTATCCATACGGAGTACCCCATACACAGTATACACAAGGAGAAGACTGCGTACACGCATGTGTCCGTCCGTGCATGCGCATGTCGTGCAGCGTGATGACGTGTATTTCGAAATGCATGTGCACGAAATTCGGCAAGGGAATGGTGTGTTGAGCAGGTGGTGTGGAGTGAGCTTTAAGCTATGCAGGCATGGCACAATGGGGAAAAAGAGCTTGGCATTATTTAGGCATGCGCATTTGATCCACTGTTGTGCGATTATGGCGCGCGTGGAGCGTGCATTGCTGATGAAAGTACCATTACATGGTGTATATGAATGGTGTGATGATGCATGTGGCTGTGGTGTATGTATGGTGTGGTGTGGTGTGGTGTGGTGTGGTGTTGTGTGTGTGTATGTGTGTGTGTGTGTGTGTGTGTGTGTGTGTGTGTGTGTGTGCAGGGAGCGCGCAACGTATATGTTCCGCTAAAACAATGAATAATAGGGGTGTGCATATGGATGCGTGTGCGTTTGCGAAGCGAGAAATGTGTGGTTGTGTACACGAATTATGCTTACGTCTATGCTTTCGACCCTGCGGGTACATGGATTGGCCCTTAATATGGCAGTTGCAATGGTTGCAAGTAGTACATCAAACGTTCGCGCGGGCATGTGTGTGTGTGTGTGTGTGTGTGTGTGTGTGTGTGTGTGTGTGTGTGTGTGTGTGTGTGTGTGTGTGTGTGTGTGTGTGTGCATAAGCAAGCTCGGAGATGGGTGTATACCTGGGGCATGTAGTAGTATGGCATTGACGGGTACGGCTGGGCCTGATTTGGCTCACCCTTGTTGAAGGGGCACTTGATTTCCAGCACACCTGGTCCACTGAACGCCTGCAAAGAATCTAAATCCATAGCAGCAGAAACATCAAGAAGAGGGAGTAATAGAGATCCAGAGCTGGCATGTGGCAAGTGGGAAAGCAACGAAACGGTGTTAGACGAAGAGGGGAGGGGGGTACCTTCACCGGAGGGCGCTGCAATCAAGCCGTCTGGAGAGGCTCCGATCCACCCGTGCACCGGATCATCCCGCCACACCTTAAACATCGTCGCCTCGCTGACCTCAAGGCAGGTCAGGCGCTGGTACTCCGCCAAGGCATCCCCCTCTTTGGCCGTCCCCCATTCGGTGGCATCGTTGCCTGAGAAGGGTGGCCGCAGACGCAGCTTCTCCTCCCACAGCTCCAACCGCCCGTTGCTATCTCCCCTATTCCAAAACCCTGCGGAACCCCACAATTATACGTGGCATCAGTTCATAGAACTCATAACAGAGGCATAATTCCAGCAAGTTTTGGTACAACGACCTCACCCTCTCCTCACACACACACACACGCACACGCACACACACACACACACACAGAAACAAACACACACACACACACACACACACACACACACACACACACACACATAGGAACGGACAAACGCATTTTTTGAGGTAATTCGAGTAAAAACATGGATATGCTCACCCAAGGCGTTCGAAAATGCACTCGCTGTAAGCCGGCTATCTCTCAGCTGCCGCCAAGCAGCCGTCCGCTGCTCCCCCTACACAAAACAGTGTCACGTAACAGCTTGATCGCCCAAGCCCAACACCTTTCGCTGGCCCCTTCTCTAAAATGCGACATTCCTTTCGCATTATAAAAATATCTAGACACCCCACAACCTCTCACCTGAAACCCACTCCCCTCAGAAACAGCAGATTTCGCTATTAGCTCTTGTTTCTCTGCCCAATGACAAGCTTCCTCTTGGAATCGATCCGACAAGGGGCGTGCGCGAACCTCGCCATGAAGGTCAACCGGCTCAACCTGCAAGCAGCATTGGGAATATTATTGGTAGCATTAATGGCGAGGGAGAGAGAAGAGCCATGGAAGGGGAGTTACTAGGAGCTGCAGCTCCTGACCTGCTCAATGCCCACCTTGTCACTCCCCAGCAATGCACTCTGCCGCCCCAAATTTTCTGACTCGTCCGCTTGGGTGCCTAATATGGCCGTATGCGATGCGCTCCCCTTTTTGACCGGGACGCTACCAGCCCCTTTCTGCTGGCCTTCCGAAACTACTGCATGAGTAGCAGGGGATTGCTCTGCGGACCAGTGGCGCGCCTGACCACCCAATTCGATACTTGCTCGCTGCGTAGTGGCCTGCTGATGGGCGGAACGCGCCGGGTGACTGGATGGAGGACTACCCACCCGTTCTTGGGGGCCATCAGTTGCCAACCACTGCGCCCAACTGGAAAACTGGCTACCACTGTTTCCATCCCCCACCTGCTCACCATCCTCACGATCAGATTGCGCTGCTGCTCTGGCCACATCCTCAAGCGGCTCCTGCCTGTCCCCCGGCCCAGTTCCGGCTGCGTCAGGCTCTCCTCTCCCTGCTCCACTTTCACCTCCGCCGTGACCTCGTTGGCCCTCCTCTTCAGACGCATCACCGGAGAGGGACACTGGCTGCGCAGCATTGGTTTCACGCGCATTGATTGTCCCGTCTTTCCAGATTTTTGAAATTACTTTACAAAAAAATAGAATTTAGATATTGATATTTTTACTTGTAGTGTTATGCTGTCGTGCGGGCGTACCAGTGACGAAAGACTCCGCAGGATGCGATCCACCAGCACGCGGCGGTCTGACGCCTGTAGGTCAGCGTATGTTGCGACGCCTTGCGAGAGGCGTGACAGCTCCTGCGGGCAGTGCGTCAGTGTCGCTCAATCTTCTGAATTGGATGAGAGGTGCCAAGGATGGCACGCGAACGAAGGGAGGCAAAGCCGAAGATCGTCAGCACTGCGTAAGCGGTGTCGGCCTCACCGCTGCTTGCGACCCCAGGGTGTGGCCGCTCGAGGAAAGGTCGCTAGCTACCAGGATAATCATTCGCAAAGCAAAGTGGCTGAACAGCTCTTGCTTTCCCTGAAAACATATAGTTGGTGAAAAGGAAGGGATGCGTGAGCTACGACAGCTACGACAGCGAGGAGCAGGAAACTACGGGTGGAGCACTGGAACGTACCTTCACGTTACTAAACCCGTGCAGCGCCTCATATGTCAGCCCCTTCTTCAGATCCAATACTCGTTGCAGGTCGATATCCTTGGCGGCGTCCCGCAGCGTGTCCTTAGCGTGCGCGTGCGCGGCTACTACCTCCCGTCGCTGCTGCCCCTGCGGGACTCGGAGACAGGAGGCGATAGTTGGGCGGCGCAGGCGCAGCGCGGCCATCGCCAGCCGCTGCATGGAGGAGCTGTCGCCTGTACAACAGCCAGGAGGCACGGAGGGGCGGAAACTTGGGCGTGCCATGTCTGCTCTAAGAAAACATCGTTATATTGTTGGGTGTCGCGGCCGGTCAGCACTGCCGTTTCTTTGTACTGACTGAGGCCGTCCAGCCGAAGGACTGGAACAAGTAAGCATGAATTACCTGCTCGAGTGCTGAGCCTGCTGCTGCTGTTATTATTGCTAGGGATATTTTCTTATTGCCCGAAGACCAGCTCATCCTCGGTCGCTGGATAAGAAAAACTTCCGAAATGATAGATAAGAATCCTTAGGGCAGCCGTGGCGAAAAATCGGATAACCTTATGCCAATTAATGCGAATTAAATGCTCATTATACAGAATTATATTCTCGCTCTCTGGCCTGCACAGATAGTACCCAATACCGTACCTGTCGTAGCGACAATGGGTTCAAATTGCCACATCTAATTTGAAGTACTCTATAATTGCAATTGGTCCGCCGCGTTCGGTCGGGAGCTTCTCGAGATCGACTTGGGGATGTGGTTTGGTTAGGCTTCAGGGCTCCACACCGTCATCTTGTTGATGTGACGGTCATCTTTTTGAAGTGCTCGCACGAACACCAATGTTCCTCATGTATTAGGTGCTCCCTCCCACTCCTGGACAATCTTGCATTTGGAGCTCACAAATGGCAAACTCGATGCGGACCTCCGCACTTCCGCTTTGCTTGGCACGCCTTCGGTTAATTCGGTCCATGACTACTACCCCTTCGCTCTAGAGGATGTGGGGCGGTTGGCGCCAAAGGCGGCTAAGTTGGTTGATCGCCTGGCTATTTTGGTGACAATTCGTCGCTTCCATGGCAGGGGTGCTACAAACTGCTCTCGTTCATTGCGTTTTGACATTTATGTCCGCATGCAACATTTCGTCGATCTACTTTTGTTTCCTTTCGCCGTTTTTTGGGGGATGTGCGGCGAGAATTCATGCAAAGTGTGCTCTTCATGGTACTTTGGGTTCCTATCTTCGCGACGCTTTGCATGTTGGTAGAGCTGATGCTATGGGGTTGTCGTTTCTTTGCCTTCTTGTTCCTTTGAAACTTGAATTTCAATTCTTTTATGCGTAGTCACAATGATGTTTTTGATATCCTCTTACGAATTACTTCCTCTTTATTCAGCTATAATAATGTTTATTTTTTTAGAATAAAATTTACCCTAGGGCACGTTTTGCCAAAGACGTCAGATTGCTTACAATTTGGCCAAAAGACACCCGCAGACAGGGTCTGGGGGTCAATTAGCGCAGGATTATAGGGATGGGTGGGTGGGTTCGCGCGAAGCCTAGATTGGCTGAGCGCGAAAGCAGAGAGTGCCTAGGCTCGTGGCTAGCTACGGCTTATAAGGCACGGGCTAGCTAGAGCTAACCGTTGGGGAAGTCGTTGGTCGTTGGCTGCGTCTAACTGCTCGGGCAAGGTGGTTGCCTTGCAGGTGGGACGCGCCGATATTAACGGTAACAGTAACCGCTAGAGTTACTGTCCCGTACACATGATATTGGATATGCAAACCTCTAGATTCAAATCAATCTGACCATTTACCCTAGGGCACGTTTTGCCAGTAACCTAAAGCCAAAGGCTTGCACAGCCATAATTAGTGTTGCGGGGGGGACGGAGTGAGCCAGCCGAAGAACCGCCAAGTAGCAGGTGTCGGGGTCATGGTTGGGTCAATAAATTTGCCTTCGGTCACAGAGCTGTTCTTGGCCCAGCCACCCATAAATTTGATTACGGGGAGGGGCGCGCCGATGCAGCTGGCAGCGGACGCCGCGCCTTTCCGTAGGCTGTGCAATGTCCACTTGAAACCGGTGGGCGCGGATGAGTTGACGGTGTGGAGGGCGAGGGCGAGCCAAGCGGAGATGGTGGACGCGGCGCCCCAATCGGTAGAAGGTTCGGAAGGTGAGAAGCTCCAAAAGGCGAGCGGGGGTGGCGTGTTGTAGAATTTGTTGCAGAAAGCCGCGCGGTGCTCCGTGTAGTAGTCGAGCAGGTCCGCCAATACGGGGTTAGCGGCTACATGGATAGCGATGACAGGTTTGTCGCCGGCGTCGCGGCGCTGGTCTCCTTTAGATTTGCGTACGAATAGGCAGATTTGTTGAGAAGGCCTGTCGACAACTAGGTCGCCGGTCTGGCAGCGGGTGCCAGTTTCGGCGCGGCAAAAAAACATGTAATTGACGCACACCGCTAAACAGGCTCTGAAACGCTGCATTTGAGGGAGGTAAGCAGGGGTCCACGCGAAGGTACTGTGCAGGGTGTTGGCGGCGTGTAGGATGTCCAGGGCGACTTGTGCGGGTAGCGGGAGGCGAGCGGTGGTGGGAAGTAGGCGGTGCTGTAGCATTTCGAGGCCACGGCGGGCGTCCGCCAAAAGTTCGCCCACGGCGATAGGTTGGCGCCGGTGGTCCCGGAAGAACTTGTTAACCGCAGAAAAGTAAGGTTGCAGCGAGCTGGCCGCGACCGTTCCGAGTAGGGCTAGCCAGGCCGTGTAGCGGACCATCGTGGCTGGCGTGGCCTGTAGCGGGGCGATATTTTCTTCTGCACAAAAAATAAAAAACTGTCTGATTGCGCTCTGGTAGCTCGCGTACGTAGAGGGCGCTAGCGAGTTGCTGAGTAGGGTGACCGCCGTAACCCCGAGCTTGTCCGATCCTAGGAGGTCTTGAAAAGTTTCAGCTAGATCGGATGACCAGGGGCGACTGTGCTGCTTCACGGCGTAAGCCGTAGCGCGGCGGTCATGTACGCAGAGGGGGGATGTGCTGTACAGGCGTATTTAATCGGTCCGGGCGTAACGCCCGGCCAATCGCACCGCGTCGAATGTAGAGCCAAGAGGGGGTGTTAGCCGAAAGGCCACGATGCTCCACGCGGGAGGTCCGACCCCTTCGCGCTTGCCCAGCCTGGCGGGAAAGAACAGGTCGCGGGACGCCGGAAAGTGCACGGTCTCGGTGGCCAAGCGGGCGAACGCGTGGTACCACGTTTTGTTTCGCCAGTAGGGGGCGATGACAGTCGCCGCGGCTTGAGCTTGTTCGAGTTTGGCGGCGAGCGCTGGTAGGGCAGACCAAGGGGGGTTGCAGTAATTGTTCTCTCGTCTCCACGCGGCGTCGGGGAGGTGTAGGCAGTCGATGTCCTCGCACTGAGGGTCGCGCCAACGGGCGTTGAAGCGTGGCAGCTGCGCGTTGAGCATAGACGCGAAACGGTCGATCGTATGCGGACCCCACCGGCTTTGAAGGTGGTCGAAGAGTCGTGGGTTTAGTTGCCAGTCCTCGGAGTCCAACTCGCGGCTGAGCGTGTCGGCCCAGACGTTGGCGGCTGATCGGATGTAGCGTGGGCGGATGTGGATGTCGTTGGTGTCGAGTAGGAACCACAAGCGCCGTAGCTCGGCCATCATGACGGGCGACCGGGATGTTAGCTTGGTTAGGGCGGCGACCACGGCCGTGTTGTCCTCGTGGAGGAGGACTTGTCGTCCCCGGAGTTTCGGAAGAAAGGATTCGACCGCGTGTCGGACCGCGCGAAGCTCCTTCCACGTAATGTGTTGGAGGCGGTCGGGGGCGCTCCAAAATCCGCGGGCTTGGTAGTTGGCGTCCTCGTTGAGGACGGCCCCCCATCCGTAGTCGCTCGAGTCGGCGTGTAAATAGGCGGTCTCGATGGGCTTGTAGATCGATCGGCCGTTGTGTTGGGAGGGTACCGTGCGCCACCACTCGAGGTCGCGTCGAAGTTGGTGGGTGAGGCGCACGCGTCCCCCCCAACCGGTACGGGTAGCCAAGACGTTGTTGAGCTCGCGCAAAAAGAAGCGGGCGGGCGCGATGGCGAGGTAGAGAAATTGCGCTTTCCCCGCGAAGGCTGCGAGTTGCCGTGTGGGTAGCCATCGTGCGTTGGACGCTGCCCGCCCTAGCAATGACGAAGCGTGTTGTGCGAGGTGTTGCAATTTTGCGAGTGGGGCGCGAAACTCGCCGCGTTGTAAGTCCACCGTGAGGCCCAAGTGGTCGCCGACTTGCGTTGGCGTCCACACTCCTTTCTTGGGGTTGCGTTGTAGGCCGAGGCTGTCTAGCAGGGCTTGGACGCGCTGCCGGAGTAGTAGTGCGTCGTCGTAGGAATCCGCCAAGAAGAGGAAGTCGTCCATGTAGGGGAGGAGTCGGGTGCCTCGCCATCGCGCGTTCCGGAGGAAGCGCTTGGACGGGCGGCGTGGGCCGGCCGGTGTAGATGCGGGCGTGGGAGGTGGTGGGCGGCGAAGGTGGTTCGTAAACACTTGCGTTAGCTTGCAAAAGTAGTAGGCTGAGCCCGACCACCCCATGGGGAGGCACGCCAGGCGCCACAAGGTGCCGCGGTAGTTGACCGTGAAGTAGTCTCGGTCTTCCTCCCGGATGCCAAGGGTGTAGTACCCATCGGCGAGGTCGAGTGAGACAAAGTAGTCCCCCGGTCGAGACAGATGGCGGAGGTGCTTGAGGATCTCGCAAGTCATGTTGAATGTTGAGCAGTAGCGGTTGAGTTCTCGAAGGTCGATAATCAAGCGCCATTGATTGCATCCGGGTTTTGGCACCAAGAACATCCGGGAAACGTAGCGAGGGTTCGTAGAGCGTTCCCATGCGCCGCAAGCTTCGAAGCGTGGGAGTTCCGAGTTGAGAAACTCGAGTTGGTCGGGTGTGGCGTCTAGCATAGAGATGCCGTGGTTGAATGGCTTGGGACATAGGCCGTGCTTGAACTTCACGCGTACGCCGTGGCGGATCCAACTTAGGACTTGGCCGCTCGCGCCGATGCGCTCCCACTCCCGCCATCTTCGACGTACGCGGTGGCGCATGAAGGAAGATGTCGGGGAGTTGGAATCGGCGCGGCGGGCCACACCATCATTTCTTGGTCGGGGGTTTAGCCGGGTCGGTCGGCTTGGGGAGGGGGTGGCTCGGGCGGGAGCTGCTGCTGCGGCAGCGGCTTTTCGTTTGTCGGCGGCGGCTTTGCGGGCTCGAGCGTCGGGGCCTGTGGGTTTGTCCGGCGTGACTTTCGCGAAAGCGGCGCCGGCGGCGGCCTTGCTGGCGGCGTGTAGGCTGACTTCCAGCGTGCGGCCGACGAACGCTTGGCGTAGCGCGTCCAATGGGCCGGAGACCGCGGTAGGGCGTGGGCGACAGAAACGCTCGTGGGCCAATTCGGCAAAGACGCGGTCCGCATCCGTGCTCGCTTGTCCGCCCTTGGTGAGGCGGAGGAAGCCCAATCGAGTACGGGCGGCCTCCTCCGTCGCTGTGTGGGTGCGATGACCCGCTCGGATGAGGGCAATCGCTGCCGCATGCTCTGTCGGTAGAGGTGGGCCGTGCGACAGCGTGTCCAAAGCCTCGCCAATTGCCGCGTTGGCGCAACTGTCGAAGAAGGCATAGCACCCGATGTGTAGGTACTCGTCGTATGCCGCTTGGGTGCGTTTGTCGCTTAGAGCTCGGGCGGTGTCGTCGGTGAGAGTCCAAAGACGGGGCTCCTCCACGTCGCGAGGGGGACGTTCGAGGCCGGCCGGGATGACTTCGCCGTAGTAGGTGAAGTCGACGAATTCCGACGCGGAGGGGTCGGGTTCGTCGTCAAGCAAGTCGATAGGTGGCTCGGGGGCCTCCTTACCACCCTCCGTCGCTGGGGTCGCGGCGGCGGGAATGGACTGCTGTTGATCGATAGGGGCAGGTGTAGCTCTCGTCTGCTGGAGCTGAGCGAGTAAGGGAGCGTTAGCCGCCAAAAACTGCTCAGTGATCCGTTGTTCCGATGCTAATACTGCCGTACGAATATGTTCGGCTGTGCGTTGTTCGATAGAGGTAGCGTGAGGGTCGGCCGCAGCGGCGGACGTAGACTGCTCAGGCTGCATAGTGCGGAACTGCGTAGTTGAACGGGGGGAAGTGTCGCGTGACGCTCGAGTGCGCATGGGACGAATGGTAAAACTAACACCCTGCTCGACTACGAGAGTCGAGACTGCATTCGCGCGAAGCCTAGATTGGCTGAGCGCGAAAGCAGAGAGTGCCTAGGCTCGTGGCTAGCTACGGCTTATAAGGCACGGGCTAGCTAGAGCTAACCGTTGGGGAAGTCGTTGGTCGTTGGCTGCGTCTAACTGCTCGGGCAAGGTGGTTGCCTTGCAGGTGGGACGCGCCGATATTAACGGTAACAGTAACCGCTAGAGTTACTGTCCCGTACACATGATATTGGATATGCAAACCTCTAGATTCAAATCAATCTGACCATAAATGAAGTATTTTTCTAGACCCGATGCATTGTTCTGTTGCTAATTTAATCGCTTAATTCTTTTGATTTAAAAACAAAAAAAAATGAGTTTATATATGTGGATCATTGTTCGAATTTTCTCATGTCACGTGAGCGGGCTTAGGCCTGTGGGATTTTCCCCTCCTTGCTCCTGTTTGCTTGGTGGTTTCCACCGCCTTTTGTTGTAAGCTCTGGATGATTATTTGAAGTATTTGGCGATGGGAACATGTCCGTGACTTGAATGTTCCGGCATGGCGTAAGTGGGTTAACCGCTACTCGGCGGGAAACATTCCCGAGGCTGCGGCGGACTTTCTGGCGAGTGCGACCGGGTGGGCTCTTCACAAGCAAACTGGGGTTGACCGCGACGCCACTCGCCTTCGAGGTGAGGCTCCTAAAGTCCGGCCGTTGGCTGCTGGCAGCGTTTTGTCGCGGTTAGCTCATTGTCACGCCATAGCGCGGATAGCGACTGTCGCGGCCGACCACCTTGGCCCTGTACAACGATCGGTTTTCACCAAAGCGGGTATCGAGCGAGCCATTCATACCACTCGCATTGGCCTACAAGCTATTCCTGATTGCAGCCTTCTAAGCTTGGACCTGGAAAACGCCTTCAACACCATCTCCCGCCGGAGTTTCCTTGCGGAGCTGTACAAGAACCCTGACTTGCATCCCATTATCCCGTTGGTTGAGATGATATATTCACGGGACTCCACGGTGTATTACTTCGACCCCAACGATGCTTCGCTCCTACACGGCACGGTTCAATCTCGTACGGGTGTCCGTCAAGGAGATCCTCTTGGCCCGCTTTTGTTCAACCTGGCGATAAGCACCCCCCTCCGGAATATTGGAGAACGGTGCAAGGATTCAGCGGCGATCCAAGCCTTTTCTGATGATGGCAAGTATCTGATCAAAACGCCTTTCGTCCCGACTGTGATTACGGTGGCTACGGAGGAAATGGGGAAAGTCTGCTCGAATGTTCAACCAATCAAATCTTCGTGCATGGTACCTCCGGATACGGCCCTTGAACTTGTCGAGGTGATACGGGCGATGGTCCCCGTTGTTACGGGTACTAGTAACCTTGGAGCCCCTTTGGCGATGGATTTCTCGATGGCAGACGGCCCTCCAGCGTCTCATAACGAGAACCATGTTCACTCTTGGCTGCAAGACACCGTTGAGGCTCATCAACTCCTCTTGGACAAGATTGTATGCTTTGCTATGTCGGACTTCGGAGGGACTCACGCCGCTTTCCGCTTGATGATCACGTGTGCGGTACGCCGCTATGGTTTCTTGCTCCGCACCCTCCCCCAAGATATCTGCCGACCGTACCTTGCTACTGCAGATAGGGCCGTTCGTGCGGCAGTTTATCGAATCTTGGGCGTTTCTTTGGACGCACAAACACTCGATCAACTGAATTGTGCTAAACGAC
Source organism: Tetraselmis chui (assembly GCA_026401115.1). Lineage (NCBI taxonomy): Eukaryota > Viridiplantae > Chlorophyta > Chlorodendrophyceae > Chlorodendrales > Chlorodendraceae > Tetraselmis > Tetraselmis chui. The sequence continues at coordinate 104,326 of JAPMLY010000567.1, forward strand.
AGCTCTCCCTCCCGGCGGAGTTTGGGGGGCTTAATGTACCGTCCCTCGAGCTCGACGCCGAACCTGCTCACTATGCTTCATTCACTGCGACCCTCGCCAACCTGATTACTGATTACGAGTCCGAGTCGCTAGGTCCTTTGTACGGTCTCATCCGACAGGAACTACTGAATGTTGCCACTTCTACTTTACCGTGGGCGGTCCAATTGCGCAATTCGTACGACTCTATCTCCACTATGGGCGGGTTTTCGGAATCGGAGCTTGTGGTTTTGACTAACACACTGAACCAAAACCTTTCTGATTATGCCGGGCCCGATGTCGAGTTGGTGGTATCTACGGTCAACAATGCGGTGGCACCCGCTACCCAAGTGACTAGCCTACAACTTCCGACTCCCGATGCTCTTACTCGCTTGGGAGATTCTAGGGGCCACATCCAACGGGGCATTTCGCGCATTCTTCGTGCCCGGGCCTACCTTGACCTCTTGGCGTTTTGCAGACCTTCCCCACCGGACTATATGAGGGTGACTTCGGGTACGGGTCGCGGGGCTTTGGCTCTCTTCTTCGCTTCACATGAGTCCAGTTTCAAGGTGCCATCCGATTGCTATATGATGGCAGCCCACCGGGTGCTTGGCTTGACTGCGGAGCGCGCCGCTCATGTTCGAAAATGCCCTCGGTGCAATGAGGCCCCTTCAGAATCTCGCGGGTATGGATCTTCGTCGACGGTATCGGGCATCTTTATGTCGGGTGAGCGCTCAACAGCCGCTATGCTCATGGACCATATCCCCCGGTGCCCGTGCTCTTGGTATATCATTTAACTCCATGACCGCATTGTCCACGTGCTTGAAGAGTTCATGCTTGAAGCGGGGGCTACTAAGGGCCGGGACTTGCGGTTGGAGGTCCGCCGTATTCGGTCGGGAGCTTCACGTGATCGTCTTGGGGATGTGGTTTGGTTGGACTTCATGGCTCCGCACCGCCATCTTGTTGTTGATGTGACGGTTACAAGTGCTCGCCTTCCACTCCCTGGCAGCCTTGCATTGGGAGCTCAGCAAGGCAAACTTGATGCGGACCTCCGCACTTCCGCTTTGCTTGGCACGCCTTCGGTTCAGTCGGTCCATGACTACTACCCCTTCGCCATGGAGGATGGGGGCCGGTTGGCGCCGATGGCGGCTGAGTTGGTCGATCGCTTGGCTATTTTGGTGGCTGTACGTCGCTTCCATGGCATGGGGGCCGCTGACTCTCGTTCCTTGCGCTCTGACAGTTATGTCCGTATGCAGCATTTTGTTCGTCGATCTACTTCTCTTCCGTTTCGGCGTTTTTTGGGGGATGTGCGACGAGAATTCATGCAACGTCTTTCTGCTGCTCTTCATGGCACTCTGGGTTCTTATCTCCGCGACGCTTTTCAGGAAGGCAGTGCTGATGCTGTGGCATGCCTTCCTGTTCCTCGGGCTTAGGTTTTTTCTTCCTTTCTTTCTTTTTCTTGCTTGGTGGCCTCCACTGCTTTTTCTTGTAAGAAATTTTTCATTATTTGAAGTATTCTGGTCATATTAGTAATATAGAGGTTTGAATTACAGGGCTAAATTACGAAGTAACCGGCGTTACCTCCGTTACATGCGTTACCTCCGACGCTACATCTCCCTAACGGTTCAAGCGCCCAAGCGCGCACGGACAGTAAAATGTCCGCACCCTATATAACACACCAGCAGCGATTGTGTGTCCACCTTCTGCCTTTTGCGAGAGCTATCGCTCACGCAAACGGCATCGTGGCTCTTGCTAGCCACGCAAGGTGTTGATCACTGAGTCTCCTGCACGACGCACGAAAACACACTCCGTCAGTCCAAATGGCAGACCGCCTGGTATTGCCTACTGACCTCTACGTTGCGCCCGGTGACGCGCCGGAACAGCAGCCAGACCAGCTGCAATTGCTAACACAGATTGTGCAGCAGTTAGCAGCCCAGGTCGAAACTCTCTCCGTCGCAACCGCGTCAACAAAACCAACTACTTCAGCCATCCCCACAGCCGACCCCGACAGCGCTGCGGGTGGACGACTCGAGCTCGACGCTCTACCAGCTGACAGTAAAACCAACCCTCTAGAGTACATCGACCCTAGAGAGTGGTCAGAATTCGCGTCCCGTACGTTCGCGGACTGCCTACCCCCATCTGGCACAACAGCCCCGTGCCTGTGGAACCCTCGACACGACGAGGCCGACAAATTTTTTACGGACAACGCGAGAATTTCTTCCCGCGACGAGTATCGACACCTGCTCTGCTATGGTGTGTTTACGGCCGCCGTTAACGCGGCACTCGAAACTGCTATGGAAACGCTTCGCTCGGTCACCTCTACCCCCGACGAAACAACCTACGCCTACTCCCTCGTCGACGCAGCGCTACGTACTAATCAAGCAGTGGCCTCAGCGGGGGAAGCGCGACTCACCTACATCAGACGCTTCAAGGCCAAGAAGATTCTCACCGGAGAAGAACGCGTCGCGGAGCGTCTCGTCTACTCACGATGCTTCGACACTGTCGCCTCCGATCGTGGAGGCAACGTCGTCGACGGACTCCTGGCAGCCCTGGAGGACAAACGACTCGAAGTCAGCATCACAGCAGCTGCAAAAGCGCAAGCAGCTGCCCAGTTCAAGGCCGACAAGCCTAGACCAGACAAACCGGACAGGCCGAACGATAAGCCGGACAAGCCGGACAAAACCAAGGCCAAGCCAAAGGACCGCACGAGCGGCCGCCCCCTCCCCCCTACCGACAAGGCACACAAGAAGACCGAGGGCGACAAGGACGAATGACGGGGTGACCCGCCGCGCCGATTCCTGCAACCCAGATTCAAACTACATGCGTCATCGCGTGCGGCGAAACTGGCAAGCCTGGAAAGATATCGGCGCGAGCGGACAAGTCTTACGGTGGATCCGGGAGGGCGTTACTATTCCCTTCCTAAACAACCGACCCCCACCCCCGTTCAACCAAGGTACTTCACTGCTGGACGCTACCCCCGAGCAGCTCACCTTTGTCGAGGCCGAGCTTGCGCGCTTCGTGGAGACGGGAGCCTGGGAACGCACCACCTGCAGCAAGTACGTGTCAAGACTCTTCTTAGTCGCCAAGCCCGGCCACAATCAGTGGCGTTTTATCGTCGACCTACGACACCTGAACAGCTTCTGCGTCAGAAAGCGACTACGGATGGAGTCTTTGCTAGGCGTTCGTCATCTGACTCGGAAGGGCGACTACATGTTCTCGTTCGACCTAAAAGACGGGTTCTACGCGCTGGGCATCGTGCCAGAGCAGCGCGACTATCTAACCGTAAACGTTCGCGGCCAGCTGTACCGACTAGCTGGACTCCCGATGGGCTGGTCGCTCAGCCCTTACCACTTCTGCGCGTTCACGGACACATTCGTACGACACCTCCGTCAACCAGACCCCGGTGGGTTTACAACACAGAACGGGAAGCCTACACAACCCGACAGCGACAGACCAAGCAAGCGCTTCCTCCGACACACGCGGTGGCGCGGAGCCAAAATCTTACCTTACGTGGACGACTTTCTCCTCTTCGCCGCCACTCGTGCTCTCGCTCTCTCGCTCAGGCAGCGCGTCGACCGCCTCCTCACCAATCTCGGCCTTCTCCGCCACCCCTCCAAGGGTTTTTGGGAGCCGACGCAATACGGCCACCACCTGGGCATCGACATCGACACAGCTTCAGGTTACTTCTTCGCCCCGGTGGAAAAGCTACAGAAGCTCGCAAGACAAGCTCGTCACCTACTGCAACGTGCAACCCGAAACTGCAGATGGCTCCCTGTCAAGGAACTACAGTCATTCGCGGGTCAGGCGCAGTACCTTTTTCTGGCAATTCCAGCGGCAAGATTCTTCCTCCGCGAACTGCACTCCGTACTCGGCGACAAGTGGGGAGGCCGCGTCCGTCTCTCTCCGCAGCTCAGTCGAGATCTACAGTGGTGGACACAAGTACCCAGTCACGCCAACGGCAAGAACATACACCGCCCGGTCGAGTCAGCCTACATCCACTGCGACAGTTCGGGGTATGGATGGGGGGCAGTCCTGAACGGCAGACTCGAAGCCCGCGGCTTCTGGGGAATACAGGACGAACAGCAGCACATTACCTGGAAAGAACTGAAGGCCGTCCGTCTGGCCGTCCTCAGCTTCTTGCCACACCTGGCTGGCCGCAACGTCCTCCTCCACGAAGACAACCAGGCGGTCTGCCACGTCCTGACCGGCCTGACGTCCCGCTCCCCGGAGATGATGAACGAATTACGCCGGTTATGGTACCTGTTGGACACCAACAACATCCACATCAGGCCCAGATACATCCGTTCTGCGGCAAACACGTGGGCAGACAAGCTCAGCCGACACCTCGACAGCGACGACTGGCAACTCGACCCCGCGGTGTTCCACGAAATGGACACACACTTCGGCCCGCACACAATCGACCGGTTTGCGTCGGCTCTCAACACGCTACTGCCCCGCTACAACGCGAACTGGCTAGACCCATCGTGCGAAGCCGTGGACGCCCTTCACCTCGCCGATGCGAATTGGAGAGCAGAAAACAACTGGTGCAACCCGCCATGGCCCCTGCTACCCGACCTCGCCCAGAAACTACAGCAGAGCGGCGCAGCAGCCACGGTGGTCGCCCCCCGGTGGCAAGGGAAAGCGTGGCATCAGGCCCTTACCGAATTGGCGTGCCACGAGACGGTCCTTCCGGCCCGACCTCACTTGTTCCGTCCCGGGCGGCGGCACGGACGCGGTACAGTCGGCAAGCCTCATTGGCCCGTCACTGTATTCCGGATTCCCTCCCGGCCTGGTTGTACCTCCGCCGGGGCGCTGTCAGTGCTACACTGACCCTGTTCAACACACGGCACATCAGGCCAGCAGTCCAAGCCTACCCCACCAGACCAGCAAAGGTCCGCTACAAGGTGGAGGTGGCAGGCTGCAACAACCCGTGGGCCGCCTCGATGCGCCCCTACATGCAACGTCTACTGGGCACTGACAGCCTTGGAGCAAAAACGCTCGAATTGCTGACCGCCGCTTGGGCGAAGAGCACGTCCGACACGTACAACAGCGCAATCAAGCCTTACTTCCAGTTCTGCGAGGAGCAAGGCCTACCGCCGCTGGCAGCAACAACTGCTACCATGGCCCGCTACATTGCATGGATCGGAGAACGTGGCACCATTAAGGCTACTAGTCTACAGCCTTACCTTTCAGCCGTAAACGGGTTTTTCAAGGACCACGGCGCAGAACCAGTCGCACAAGGCGAATTGGTCGCCAAGGTCCGGCGGGGTCTCGCTGCGTCCCAAGTTTCCCTCCAGCCCAGCCGCACACGCCTGTACCTCCCAGCCCGGATTCTTGTCTCATCGCTACGCCTGGCCAAGGACCTCCGCACACAGCTGACAGACACTTGGACTCAGGCTCAAGCAGAACTCATTCTGCTGTTCCGAGCGTGTCTAGCGACGGTGCTCCTGGCCACATTTTTTTGTCGAGGTGGAGCGGGAGTTGAGTGCCGGTCTGGAGACCTGTTGTGTACTCCGACCGGCGGAATCCTCCTATACCACGGAACGAGAAAAGGTCAACGGGGTACTTCCACGGAGCGAAAACTCCTCTGTGAACTACCGGCCTCGGCTCACCCGGACATGGCGAAACTACTACAGTACTTCGACGCTGCCCGTACCAGGTTCTCCGCCGGGAAGATTCCGGACAGACGATGGGCTATTAGTGTACGCGAGCCTACGACAAACTGGACTGCGGACACCCTGACTGCTTGGCTACAACGCGTACTTTGTGCAGTACACGAACAACCTCCGGACGGTTTCGCGTGGACTTCGCACTCCCTCCGAAAGGGTGCAGCTACTGCTGCGTACAGTATCGGTACCCCAATGCAGAAGATCAAGTTCTTCGGCGGTTGGGCGCGAGAGTCGGACGTAGTCCTCGACTACATCGACCCAACAGTGCTCCCGTGCCCGGGAGCTTGGCAACTCTTTGGGTGGATGACCCCTGGCGGGCCCCCACCCAACGTCACACGCCAGTCGGCGACAGATGGCATAAGTGAGCCCCAACACAGCTTAAATGGTCATATTAGTAATATAGAGGTTTGAATTACATGGCTAAATTACGAAGTAACCGGCGTTACCTCCGTTACATGCGTTACCTCCGACGCTACATCTCCCTAACGGTTCAAGCGCCCAAGCGCGCACGGACAGTAAAATGTCCGCACCCTATATAACACACCAGCAGCGATTGTGTGTCCACCTTCTGCCTTTTGCGAGAGCTATCGCTCACGCAAACCCACCCACCCGATTCCCTCTCACATTGCGTGTAGGGTGGCCCAAGGGCCACCAAATCCAAATTCTGTAAGTGATCCACATCTTTGGCATAAGTGAGCCCCAACACAGCTTAAATACCTGCGCCAATGCTTATTTAGACAATCATGATATAGCCGGGGAATAATTTGCCTGATGTAAGCTTTGGATTATTATTTGAAGTATTCTACCTGCGCCAATGATATCGCCCGCGCAATAATTTGCCTGATGCATGATATTATTGGTTTTCAGAGGCATAGTACGTAGCAGTACCCGTAGTCTCTACCCTCCGTCGGGATATTGCACCAGCTTTGCACTGTCATGTGATTCTCAATATTTTTTCCGCTAGAATTGGTCCCAATTTATCCGTCAGACCTTATTTTACTGATTTTATCCGCCAGACCTTATTTTATTTTTTCGGGCAATTTGACTCAGGTTGGTGATGAATGGCGCTTAAAAACAACGCGGCTGAATAAGAGGGCCGACAATGGGCGGTGGCGCCGACAGTCGGCGCAGTTCGAGGAATCTTCAGGAATGCGACAGAACAAGAGAAGGTGGCGCCCGTTAGCACGCTGGCTACTGGCCACCAGGATTCGGTGCGTCGACTGAAACGAACGCCGCATTCATGGAGGGAACCAATCAAGAAGAAAACCTGCTGGAATACCCGTCTGGCAACTCAGCGGCGGCCGATATTGGTGCGACTCTCCATTCACCCCGTCAGCCCCCTCCCCCACCCTCCCTCCTTCCTTCTACCCCCCACTATTCTCTCGAAATCCGAGGCAGACACACCGGATGGGGACTCGTAGCATAAATATGGGAGCCTATTGGATAGAGTGCTTAGGCCGGGGAGGAAAACAAAAAATTCGCTCCGCATCCCCGCGGAAAACAAAAAAATCATGAAAAATAAATATTATTGATATATCATCCATATTAGAGCTTACGAAAACGTAAGGCAAGGGGGAGGACACGCCCGTCCTAACCTACAGTTTCATTGATATTTAACTACATACGCCAGGTTTTGTCTGTTGCAGTAGTTTGTGAGCGCTGCCTGAAGCACACCCCCTTCCCTCTTCCACCTCCTCTCCTCTTACCTCACGATATGCAGGCGAGCGACAGTACCTGTTGGTGCAGCTGCGAGGGGAGAGCGGAGAGGCGGCGGTGCTGAGGCCTGGCATGGGATATAAATTCTCTGTGCGACGCCCTCCCACCCTCGCGTCCTCCCATCCCTCTCCCTCGCTGCCGACATCCTCATTTTCATGCGCGCTCTCTGTTTATTAGGGGTTGCATTGTTTATGTCAGTGTCTACCTATTCCTTTAGCACAACACCCGGCGCACCTCCAGCAGTCCCTCTCAACACTATCCATGCTCTAAGCGTGTCTGATGTGTGAGGTCAGTCTGCTGTGGTGGGATAGGGGTTGGATACGCACACGCCTGTGCTGCGTTTGGAGGACGGCAGCGTGTGGGCAGGGGAGTACGAGGAAATTATGGGGAGCGCGATGGTGTTTGGGGAGGGCGGTGGGAGGGAGGGTATGGCGGGGCTGCATGGATCCACGCAGCTCAAGCTGGTTTTCCGACGACAGGCGAGCAGCCACAGCCAGGCAGCACAGAACGACGGCGCTGATGGCGGAGGAGAGACGACGTAATGGTCAGCGCTGTGTGTCACTGCCATGACACCCTTCATCCTTAGCTGGAAGAAGAGAGATGTTGCAATGGTGGGAGCAGCATCCGGGGTGACCAGCACGATCATGGGCGAGCGGCGTGGGAGGATCCAGGCAACTTTAAAGATATGTGCTGTTATTGGGGTGTTATTTTGTTGAAATGGTTTCGACGAAGGTATTTGTGTGTGGGGGAGGTAAGGAGGGCGAGGGGAGTTAGTGCTGGGATGCACTAGCGCCTCTCTATCTGGTTGGAAACTAGGGTATTTAATGTGTTTTTGTGAATTGGCATGAATGATTGTAACATGTAAGGTGAGACAATGCGAGCGTCGGAGAGACTATCGGGAGTGACAACTGCAATTGTCCATGTTGCCACACCCGTAAGCATGAAAACGCGCAAGTGTATAACGGCGAGGGGGCGGGAGGATGATGGGGGAAGTGGGAGGGCAGTCTTGCGCGGCATGTAGCTGGTTTTAACCTTCTGATGCAAAAGTGATACTACGCATGTTTTTCATATGAATGAGCAGTCAAGAGTGGAAGCGAATGTGGCAAACTAAAATGACTATACCTACCCTTTCATTGATGCATTGAAAAAATTTCACTTGTGTACTTTGGCCTGAGGGCTCAAAGGGTAGCGAATGATGATCTGATTGGAACAGCGGCGGTTGTGTAATACTGCCGAGTTTCTGAAACCCTCAAGACGTTATAAGAATGGAGCATTCTGTATAAGTACTCACAGACTAAATATCTCCCAGTTTGCATTCAGTGTCTCGATCGTGTGTGTGTGTGTGTGTGTGTGTGTGCGCGCGCGCGCCTGCATGCGTTTGTGTACGTGCGTGAATTCACGCGCGAGCGTGTGTGTGTGTGTGTGTGTGTTTGTGAGTGTGTGTTTGTGAGTGTGTGTGTGTGTGTGAACTGTGTGTGTGTGTGTGCATGCATGCATGTGATTGGGAGGGTCTGACTCTACACTAGAATGAGCTACGTTTTTAGTTAATTACAGATATCCGAACCATCCACAAAACCACATCATGGAGCGGCCCCCTCCACCGCTAGACTGCGCCCCAACCACCAGATACCCCGAATTGCAGGCAAAGCGATTTTGATCTGCGCAAACAGCAAGGCTCCCATACACGAGGCTACCGAGTGCCAAATTGAAGCCGATATTCCAATCCCCCTCCCCCCCCCCTCTGCAAAACAACGCTTACTTCGTCCGCACGCCCTCCATCTCCTCCTCGTACTCAATCTCCATGTGCCGCCTGCCCTTCGGCTTCTTCCCACCCTTCGGCTTGGTAGGGGCCTTTCGCTTTGTAGCCTTTTTCTCTTCCTTATCTGAGTCTAATGCAAGAGACGGGTGGTGGAGGGGGTTAACGGGAGGTTAAGGAGGGATCCTAATGCTTCGAAATCGGAAAATACAGTAGACAATGATTGGAAGAAGCAACCCACCGTCAGCTTCCTCATCCTCATCGTCGTCGTCGCCGTCGCTGAAGAATTCGTTGTCGTAGTCCACCCCCGTGTCCAGATTATCCTCCATGTCGTCTTCGCTCTCCTCAAAGTCAGACACCAGCTCGGCCTCCTGCTTTCCAAGCAGCGCCTCAATCGACAGCTTTTCCTCCCTCTCTCCCCTCTCGCAACAGAAACAATGGGTACGCAATGCACTCCGCACGGCACCGCTACGGCCAAGACAAGCTGCCCCGACTCAGCCCCCACCTCCTCTTCTTCATCCTCCTCTTCGTCCTCGTCTTCCACAAACTCCATTTCCTCCTCCTCTTCCTCCACCTCCTCTTCATCGAGCGCCTGTGCGTACACACCGGCCACCTTATCAGCATAAACCCTCCCGCGCATGTAATACGTGATGCAAATTAAGCTGGGTTGACTACGCCAGATGGACTGCGCGGCGGATTATCGACTGATAAATTGGCTGCTGCTGCAATTTTGCTTGTGTGAATGCTTTGCAGCCCTTCCTTGATGATTCGCGTGCCAGAATTTATGCGCCTTTAGAGACATGCATGTGTCTCACTGCACAGTGATTTGGCTAATTCCCGCAGATCAGTTCTTTCAGCGGAAGTAATTCGAGTGGCATGTACAAAACTGCTTGTAGTTCATGAAGCACAATGCTATGTGGGGGGGCGGCTACTAGCTAATATGTGCATCTTGACGTGCTGGTGTGGTGTGACTGGCTTCTTTCCTATATTACTCATCTATTCATATTTGTTATTGTGGAGGTATGTGTGAGTGCAGGATTGTGTGTGTTTCTTTTATTATGTGTGTGTGTGTGTGTGTGTGTGTGTGTGTGTGAGAGAGAGAGAGAGAGAGAGAGCTATGTTTTGTGTGTGTGCATATACATTAAGCACATATGTTTATTTACGTCTTATAATGCGAGTGATTGCTTATGTGTATCCATGTACATACACCATTGTATGACTGGGTATGCAATTACATGAGTATGCATCTCAAGCTGTGTATGTCCTCATGTTAACGTGTGGGCGAAGAATACGCGTTGGGGAAATACATGACATGTAGTTCCATTTATATCTTTCAATACGAAAGGACAAATAGAGTTGTGAAGAGATGTGGGGTATCATGCCTTTTCGTATTGTTTTGCGGGGAAGTTGTAAATATCGCCGTAGGTTCCGTTTTTCAGACGGTCCAGCAGCTCCTTCTCAATTGATTTCTCCAGCTGCGCAACCTTCTCCGCGCGCGCCTCCTTCCTAGCCAACTGCTTCTCCTTCCGCGCCGGCATCGTCATCAGCGCCGGCGTCGACTTCTTCGCCAGTTTCCGCATCCGAATGAGGTACTGCGTGATCTTTGTCAACCGCTGCTTGTTCTTGTGCACCAAAAACTTTGGAAAATACTGCAGATGGCTGTCCACTTGCTCCAACGCCTACACGCAGCCCACCCACACCCATGCATCCATTAAATCGGCGCTTACCACCACCGATAATGCTTAACCACAATCCAACCATCACCCGAATTCAAATGAACTAACCTCAGAAAGATCACCACCCTGCTTTATCACTTTCCACACCCACCTGTGCATAGCTTTTCCTCAGCTTTATCTTCTGCCACAGGTTCTTTGGACTGTGCGCGCGCTCGATGGTCTTTAGGTAGAGGTAGCACCGGCCCTTCTCCTCGCGGATGGTCGCATAGCGGCTGTTGGCCAGCGGACATGAGCTTCGGTTGCACAGCCCCGTCACATTGTACTCATTACGGCAGAAGTTCTGCGTCTTTGTCTTCGCCTTGAAGCTACAATGCCCATAATTGATGCACTGCAATTCCCAAAAGCCAAATGCACAAACCTCAGCCACCACCCTAACGCCCGGCCACACTATCCTGCTCCTTGCCACACCACCCTAATGTATACCTCTTCGAGATAAGTGCTCCATAGAATGCATAACATTAAGCAGGTATGGCTTTGAGCTGCTCGATTAGCGTGCGTCCAGTCCGTCGCCCTTTCAGTAGCATAGCTCACTTTTTTTTTGAGTGTTTACACTGAGTAGACTACTCGGCGACTCACCTGCCAGATAACTTCGTCATGTTGCATCTCGAATGCCTGTTCACTTGCTCAAGCTGAGTAGCCTGCCCTCTAAATGGCCTGAAATCAATGAAGGGCTTGTGAAGGCGTGGGCTGCTCCGTCGGCCCGAGTCATATACAAATGATGCAGCTGTCGGTGCGGGGTGCGTCGCTCCAGCGACGCGCGACGGCCAACAGCGGACCGCCTCGAGGAGACAGGCGACCGTGTCGACAAGACGCCAAATGCTTAGGATACAAGTGTAGGTGCGAAGAGTGAGGATCGTTCTCGCTGGGGTAAATCAGCATAGGAGGGGGTTGCTGGTGGGAGGCAAAGGAGCGAGTGTATTGTCGACGTGCCGTCGCTGCTTTCAGCGACGATGGCGGCGGCCGGCGCAAATCGGCGGCGACAGCAATTTCATTTATTGTAACGATACTAATATGCGGATTTCTTCCGGGCGGCTGTTTTTGATATGTTAGCGAGTCGTCTTTTCACCGACAACACGACAACGGCTTTCTTCAATCCGCCATATTGCTTTCTGAAATGGAATGTTATCCGGAAAAAATCTCAAAAGTATTCACGGCAAACCAATCAAAAGTATACACGGCAAAAAAAACAATCGATAGTCGCTAATCAATTTAGATTTGGCCTCAATAAGAATTATATTACAAGTTATTTTTTGTTTACAAGAAGAACCAGATGAGCACGGACAGGGAAAGTGGGAGGGGAAACAAGAGGGCAAGAGAATTATATTACAGGAGATGGATCACAATGAGAAGAACAACATTAGCAAGATGCATCATAAAACGGATTACAAGAAGAACTATGTACCTAATCTAATAAATATGCGATAAATATCCCGGGGCCGCAAAAAAAAAAAAACAACAGATCGCAATATACCACGGGTACCCATACGAGACACCCGTAATGCTTGCGCGGAGATAATTTAGTGTCATCAGTAGCTATCCGATATCTTTTGTATGTCGTTGAGCCGTCATCTCATCTACTTTTTCATACTTGTGTTTTAATTTACCGGTTTTATAGTTATTTCGCACCAATTAATGGCAATAGCATCAGTTTATTGTTCGCTAATTTGATAATTTATGAATTCACTCGATTTATTGTTATCTGTATTTTGCGATAAAGATCGCAGCAATTTCGCTAAATTTGATAGCGACGCAGTCAACCATGGCCGTCTGCACCACCATTTCATTTCATCTGCTCCCGATTCGCCGCGGAGCAGAGACTCATTCGGCAGTAGGCGCACCTTCATCACGCCCCTGACCCATCTTTCAGCCAGTCTCCTGGTCGATGTGTTGATCCTGACACAAAACTTCTGTCGGTACTGAAACTCGTTAGACTTCGGCGTTACAGGCGAGCCGCATCTCGCTTGAGTGCGAGGGGCGAGGCGCGACTGCCCGCAGACGGCGGCTCGCCTCGCCGACAGTCGCCTGCGCCGACAGCCAACCTTCAAACACGGAGTCCTGTCGGGGAAGGGCGTGGCATTGAAGTAGCGCCCCTTTCAACCCCAAGATTGGCTCAAGCAATGGAGACTCCTCTTCAGTTTGAGGCGTTTCCGTCGCGAAGCCTTTCGGTGAAACTGTTTACAGACGTGACGAACGGAGGGTGAGCCATTTTTTTTTTAGTCCACTCCCTCCTTTGCCTTTTCCTGTGCCGTGCCAGTAGTATGCTAATTTTCTAGCATGATAATGCTAACTAGCCAGCGGTGTGGGGGCTGGTCAGGGAAATCAAGCAGGGCATCATATCGGGCTCCCATGCAGTTGAGGCTGCCTTTGTAAACGCTGCGCTGGTAAGCTGACCACTCCCAACAACAAACACGCACAAAATCTCACCATCTATGTCCTATGTGGTCGCCCGCCATCAGCCCTTCCCCCCTTCCCCCCTCCCCCTTCAATACACCCATCCCTGTCTGCAGGTGCCGGACCTATTTGTACTCCATTTAGCTGCGATGAAGGCGTTGCTGGCAGAGGCGCGTGGGAAGCTTAGAACGCACTCGCTGCACTCAGAGCTGGTCTACAACACATCCGGCTCCAAACATGTGTGTCTTCCCTCGTATCCCCTTCTGATGCATACATTCATCTGGCTCCCAAACTCGTGCGCGCACGCGCGTGCGCACATAAACACACGCATACACACGCGCTCGCGCCCTCGCCCACCTTCAGCGACTGGCGCACAAACACACATACTTACTTGCGTGCGCACAGACACAGACACAGACACACACAAACAAACAAACACACACACACACACACACACACTTACCCGCGCGTAGACTCTCTCTCGCACACACACACACACACACACACACACACACATACATACAGAGGAGCACGCATACGCACGTACGTACGCACGAACAACAACAACTCCTCTCTTTCGCACACACATACACACGCACACGCGCGCACAAACAAACACACACACACACACACGCACATACACACACACACACACACACACACACGCACATTCTCTCTCTCGCGCGCAGACTCTCTCTCGCACACACACAAGCACACACACACACACACACACACACACACATACATACATACAGCGGAGCAAGCATACGCAAGTACGTACGCACGAACAACAACTCGAACAACAGGAACAACAACAACAACGACTCGTCTCTATCGCGCACACAAACACACACACACACGCATACACACACACACACACACACACACACACACAAAACATACATACAGCGGAGCACGCATACGCACGTACGTACGCACGAACAACAACGACTCGTCTCTATCGCGCACACAAACACACACACACACACACACACACACACACACACACACACATTCTCTCTCTCGCGCGCACGCACAACCAGAGCGACTCACGCACACACACACACACACACACACACACACACACACACACACACACAAAACATACCTACAGGGGATCACGCACACGCACGTACGTACGAGCAACAACAACGACTCCTTCTCTCTATCGCACACACATACGCGCACATACGCGCACAAGCACACCCACACACACTCTGTCTCTCTCGCGCACGCGCACGCACATCTCTCGCGCGCGCACGCACAACCAGAGCGACTCACACACACACACACACAAAACATACATACAGAGGAGCACACACACGCACTTACGTACGAACAACAACAACGACTCCTCTCTATTGCACACACACGCGCGCACAGATACACACACCCACTCCCCTCTCTCTCTCTCTCTCTCTCTCTCTCTCTCTCTCTCTCTCTCTCTCTCTCTCTCTCTCTCTTTCTCGCGCGCGCGCACGCAACCAAAGCGACTGACGCGCACACGCACATACATACATACATGCAAATAGAATCATACATTCAGAGAAGCGAACACACGCGCGTAAGTACGCCCAACAACGATTATCTCTCTTGCACACACACACACACACACACACACACACACACACACACACACACACACACACACACCACACACACACACACACACACACACGCGCGCGCGCGCGCGGGCGTGGGAGCGCGTGTGCTCGTCCTACCTGATGCTTGCAGTGCATCGTAGCCTGGTCTGCCGAACCGTCTGAATTTGACTGCTGCTGGTCGCTCAGATTTCCGAAACTCTAAAGCGATGGGGCGTGTCAGAGGGGACGCCAAAGCTGCTGGTCGCCAGATTTGATGCAACGGCGGAGGAGGTGCGTGTAATAGCTGAGGCACAACCTCGCACGGTAGCTGTACCTTGGGGGCAGTGCATGTTGTACTTGTTGGCTTACTGTGCCGTCCCGTCGTGTCATTCAGTGGGCAGCGGTGTCAGAGCTGGTGAAGGGAACGGAGGTGTCATTGGACACGCTTGGCCGCCTTGCGGACAGCGCGCAGATCAAAAAGGTTGGTCCAAATGACAGATTGCGTTTTATTAAAATTCCTCCATTTTTGAACTTTTATTGCTGCAATGCAAGTTCTTCATAGAAAAGAAACGAGGGAGAGTAAGCACTCACGCCGTGATGGATTTTTTAATGATTATTACAGATTTGGTTTGGGACTTGGTATGGGAGAGAGGGAGGAGGGTGTGTTTCGGGATGTGACTCTGCGGCTGTGGCGTCCCCTCAGGCTTACAAGCTATCACAGGATGAGCTGAAGATCGGAGGGGAGACTGACGCCATAGCGATGAGGATCGCGGCGAGGGACTGCTGAGAGGGATGCATGCCTTGCTGGGAACAGGATGACTGCAGCAGTTTGAAATGAATAGGATGGCGACGGGCGAACTGTGTTGCACCAAAGTGAAACACTTTGCGTAATTGCTTGGAGTGTGACAGTTGCGAACGGGAGCTGCGTGTGTTTGGAATGCACAAGCTATTGCTGAGGCTACGGCAGTTGGGGTTTCACGATTCGACTATCGTTATGACGTGTTGTATTCGGTTTAATTATTTTTGCTGCAACTCTCTCCCCTGTGAGGTTGGGGGGGGAAACTGAAGGAAGTGGTTGAAAAGGAGTCCAGGTTCGATTAAGAGATAAGGGAGGAGCGTACCAGTGATGTTTTTATCTTTTTTCACGGTTTTTCATATAGGATGGGGATTGGGGGGGCATTTCTTGCTTTGCCCCGACGAACGGCCTGTTGCGTTGCTTTGAAGTGACTTTGAATCGCAACGTTACAGAGCGCCTTTGCTCGTGGAAAGCAGACGTATATGTATTTGGGAATCAAGGTGGCCCTGCTGCGATAGGCACGTGAAAAGGCAATTTTATTTTACATCGCTGTATCGAGTCGAGGACAGGGAAAATGGAAATAGGCACAGGAAAGGAAATGTATGTGGCATACGAAGTAGAATGTGAAAGAAGACAACCTGATGATGCAGCCGAAGCTAATGGATTTGGAATACACATGGCTGGTACTATCTATTGGCCGAGCTTGTCAAACTCAGTGATGATGTGTGAAGTATAAATATGAAATTAGTATGGTCCAGTTGACCTCTCGCGTACTCGTCACAAAGAACGCCACAGCACAGAATTCGGCACTCTGCCTAAGGAATTGTACTCGAGAGAGAAAAAGATAAACCACGCCAACGATACAAAATCCAGCTACCGGCAGTGTGGGTCGCTGCGAAATTGTAGCGATATTGTTTGAGTATTGCTTGACTATATAGCCCAAGATTACATGTATGCAGAATTTTTGGAGTTGAAACTTGTAACTAGGGCTGGTGAAAAGGTGAGGCTCCATATCGGCACAACGTCGTTCAGTGAGGGATCAAATTTTTACTTCAATGGACTCGACATACTGTGAACCTACCCACAGCCGACTGCGCCCATTACTGCCATTGTGGTGCCGTGTACGCCACATCACGAGTTGACGAAGCGGCATGTATTCTTTAACTTGCTTTCCAATGCATATTTGTGCATGATGAGATCTGCGCTATCATTTGCAGATCGCTTTTATTTGAGCCTGTGCTGCTCTCCTCTTTGCTCTCCTATGGTTATCACAGCGACGCGTACACCGTGCTCTTTTTCTAATGCAATGCAGATGAGCACGAGCAGTGTTGAAAATGATAATCCTGCAAGCTTTCCTTTTCTATTTTTCCGAGTATGTTGTCGTGTCCATCGCGCTTTGTGCTGCGCCAACACGTTTCTGCGCTGCCTTCCGCAACAGACTGTCGAGTGGATCCCTTGGGCGTCACCTGGCTATATCATCAATTCTTATGCCAAGTGAGCTCATGATTTACGACATGTTATCTATTACATCCGGCAAATCGATCAACAACACTTCCCGCGTAGATAGCTGCGAAAGCCGGGAGCACCATCCGAAAAGAGACACTTGCCGTCTGGATGCCGGATTCAAACACTTCATCTGCTTCTTCATGTAGTATGTGTATTCTGTCGCGGAGCCGAGAACCTGCTTTTATGTGCTTTTATGTGCTCATCGGGTTTGAAGCAAAGGGCCGTCGGTTACCTGGCGTGCCACATAATGCCCCGGGTGCTGGTAGGCGGGACGGCAAATTGAAATCACGGGCCATAAACTGAAGTGATCGTTTGCCGCTGTGAATTGTTTTCGGGTGGGTCTGTTTTACATACGTTGCGCTGGTTGGGCACATTCTCCGGGCAGTGTCGTCCTTTATCCGTTACTGGGAGACGCCGACCGAAAGATTATTGGAGACGAGCGAATTTTCTTCGTGAATGCGTTCCGATTTCCTATGTATTTCCCACATTGGCGCATTCGTATTGAGCAACCTCGAGCGTTTATTGAGACAGGCGGGCGTTTGATCCGCATTGTGTTACAAGAAGCACTTCAGCAGAACCATGGACAGGGGAAAAAGGGGGGAAACCGGCGGGTGGTTGTTTGATTTATCAAGCTTCAGCCGACAGCAGCACACGACATGTGCGGAAATTGATGGTCAGAAACATCAGGTGATGCGTCAAGCTTTGTTACGCGGACAGTCCGCAGCACAATCGAAATTTTACGATGTTAATTGTTTTTAAATACAAAACAATTTCCTGCCGTTTCCATGCTTAGTCCAGAGGTATTTGATAGCTACTGCTAGACTGTGAAGAACTCAGAATATTGAAGCTTATCACAGCCTGGCGGGTGGAATGACTATAAGCACATAGAACTGTGAATTTGGGGGTGAGGGGAGACACCAATCATTATCGACCAAGTGCAGCATACGAAGGCACAAACGCGGGCGCAATAACAAATGATTTACATTTATTCGCCTTTTCTTGAGCTGCGTTGCTAGAGCGTACAGACACTGCAGCGCCAGACTACACTCACGCTGCTGCCCCGAAATGCAGAATGCCTATTCGCCGGTGCGCTTCGTTATAACGACGCACCGCGGCAGTCTATCCCGCCAACCAACGCCCACATCAGTGGGTGTGTGGGATGAGAGAGGTGAGTGCCACCACCGCAATGGCGACCGTGATGGCCACAAATTTGAAGTATGTGTGAGCAGGCTTGCTGCCCCACTGCTTCTCATTGGTGGCATGCTGATCGCAGGGTGACGACCCATGAGAGTGCACAAACTCCTCCGACAGAATCTCAAAGCTGCCGATGTAGAGAAAGGTGCCGGCGGCAAGAGAGGTGAGCACCAGTTGGGACAAGGCGCTGATGGAGCTGGCGATGACGTAGCCGATGACGACGCAGAGCGCAGGGAGGGCTGCCCAGAGGGCAGACATGACAGCGAGCGTCCAGCGCTGTCCAGTATCTGAGGTGCCCCACAGCGCGTACACCTTCATGCCAAAGGAGAGAGCGACGAAAAACTTGTGAGTGCAAACGGCACCCACAAAGATCCAGAAGTCGTTCTCCTGGCTGGTCACGCCCACGAAGAAGGCCTCCAGACAGGCGTGAAACTGACTGGCGACAAAGAATACGAGCGCGGGCATGAGTGCGTTGAGGCGCTGCATTACGGTGAAGGAGGGTGGGCTGGGGGAAGTAGTCTTCCCGGTGCCACCCTGCATGCCATCCTCGATACTTGGGGGTGCCTCAGCGGGCATGCCCTCCACAGGCGGATCCTTGTGTGCATGGTCCTCTGCACAGCACGGCCCCACGCCCTTCATGGGGAGGGACTGGCCAGCCATTGGAGAGCCGCTGACGGACGAGCGGGTGGCCGCAGCGGTCACTCCAACCAGCGGGCTGCCGCTGCTGTGGAGGCCGGGGACTTGCTCCAGGAAGAGGGTGACAAAGAATCCGACGGTGATGAGCAAAAAGTTGAGCGGGTAGTCTATCCCAACCGCCCATTGTGACTCCATCGTGTGCGGGATGATGTGCATCACGCCCAGCGTGAAGATGAGGCCGGAGGAGAAGCAGTTGCCCAGGGAGAAGAGCATCGCGAAGGTGCGTCCGCTGACGAGACGGGACAAAATAAAAGGGATCATGATGGCGATGACGGGAATGACAAAGAATAAAATGGCCGCAACAGAGGCCATCCAGGGCTGGACGGGGCCACCTCCGCTACCGTGGTCATGGCCTGCGTGAGGGTCCGATGGGGTGACCTCCAGTACACAGGAGCTGTCCATTTGGCAGGAGGCGATGAGAGGCAGCGCGGCGGTGAGGTTCTCCATGTGGAGGACGCCATTGACGCCTGCGACCGCGATGAGGTCCGCGATGGTGAGTGAGTACCGCGCGCCGGTAGCTGAGGGGGTAGAGGTGGAGGGGAGGCAGTTAAGGTTGTCAGAGGGATCGACGACATAACCGGAATCGCAATGGCACCCGCCGGCCTCGGGGTGCCCATGTCCACCGCACATCTGCTCCGCAAGCATGCGTCGGCCGGCAGATAGAGGCACGCACGCGCCGGGGTCGCTGCTGCTCATCATCCACCCCTCATCGCAATGGCACTCGCTGCCATGAAGGTGACCATGGCCGCTGCACTCGGCCTCTCCCTCCTCATGGGCGTGCTCACCTTCCTCGTGCTCATGGGCACCCTCTTCATGTGCATGTTCGCCCTCCTGAAGGGCATGCTCGCCTTCAAGCTCGTGCACCTCTCCTTCATGGGCATGCTCGTCTTCATGGGCATGCTCTTCTCCCTCGCCGTGTTCGTGTGCGTCTTCATGCTCGTGAGCATGCTCCTCTTCCGCATGGTCGTGCTCGTGAGCTTCCTCGTGATCGTGTTCCTCCGCACCATGGTCGTGATCATGGTCCTCGACAGCGTGGTCATGGTCATGGTCATGTTCCTCTAAACCGTGGTCGTGCTCATCATGATCGTGGTGCTCTCCTTCCTCGTGGCTGAGGTCGTCGACATAAACACCACTGCGTTGACATAAATTTTACCACAGCTTGTCAGTTGAATTGGTGTCTACAGGAACACGAAGTCGTGGGGGGTTTGGCCGGTAACGGGCGTGATTGGATTTATCAATCAGATTTGTAATCCAAGTATCAGGGGATAGATACGACGTGGCACACGTGACAAGTGCTAGGGTTTCGATTGTTAGTCGGCTGAAACGATTGAGGCTAGTTCTGGAGAGAGAGCCGCGGCAGAGTTCAAGAGCGAAACGTCGTGATATAGGACGGTGGGGTTGGGGCGGCTAGGACGAAGGACCCTTATAGCATTTTACGTTAAATCGGTGCTGCTGTTAAGGGGGGGGGGGGGGGGGGGGAGGTCAGCGCACCTTATCATATCCATCATCCGCACCGCATCGTTTCCGGAGAGCGGCTGCGCTTGAGTCTTCCCCATCAGAGCCCACATATGTTCCGCCGGGGTCTCCTCTCCACGGGCAAACATTGCGGCCCAACTTCCGGGGGCGTCAGAATCAGGAACGCAGGTTCCGCTGTCAGAGGCACGGGGCACGTAGCCGGGGTCACAGGCGCAGGTTGGCGGGGAGGAGGTGAGCAGGGCGCCGTGGCCGCCGCATTGGGCGACAGCAGCGGCGGACGGCGGCGCCATCAGAAGCACGACGGACATCATGAGCAGGCACACGGGGCAAGATATCTTGCACCCCATGCACCCCTTACAGCTCTCAGAACGGCAAGTCTTATTGCAATGGTTTCCATCGTGGTGGTGCTCCTGACCAGCACGGCGGCGGTGGTGGTGGTGGTCGCCGGACGTATCGCAGTCGGGATGGACATGTTGGGTGTGTCCGTGCTCGGAGCACTCGGAGTGCAGGTGGCGACGAGGGCACAGGGACTCGTGCCATACTGCAGCGACGGCCGCCATCGCTGCGTTACCCTTGAGAATCGCTCTCCGTTGGTGCAGGTTCGTGCTTCGACGCGGCCAGTAAACTGTATTCGACTGCCGGGGGCGGTGGGGGGTTTTGAGTTGAACAAAGGGTAGCACCAGTAACGCCGTGTGTGTCGACTGTTCTCTCATCTACAGGTACCTGTAGTCGTTGCGCCGCCGCTGCAAATGTCAGGGCATTATTATTTATGTATTATATTTGCTGCCTGGTGGCTTATGCTGGTTTAAAAAAAAAAAAAAAAAAAAAAAGAGAGAGCTTATGCTGGTTTTTATAAAAATTTGAATGGTTTTATATTAGCGATATCCCAGCAGGTACATCTGCACAATATAGTACAAGTACTAGTATGCTGTGACAGCTGCTCGATGTACGCGTACATACGCTATCATCCTCCCAACTTGGTGTGTAACAGCAGTATACATTCGCCTTCGTTTCGTCAGAATCGCGGGCGTCAGTGTCCGTCGTTCCCAAAGTACCTGTACAACAACGTGACCATGCTGACGATGCCGACGCGGGTGTATTAGTAATCAACGGGTACCTGCACAGGTTCCCCATTATTATCGATACCCGCACATACAGGAGGTGCAGCCGTACAGGTCGCTGTGAGGCCACTAACGCAATTACCGAGTATTTTAGTATTTTGGTATTTTCTCATCAAAATACTAAAATACTGTGTCGCGGCGACCCTGACGCGATTACATTTTTACGAGTATTTTAAAATACTAAAATACTCCCTCGCCTCGAGGGGGGGCCATTTTTTCTTATATTGGTAAAATATTGGGGTTTAACGGTTAATAAACGTACCATGTTGAGTCCGCCTAAGGCAACGCGCGGAGACAAAGCGTCACAAGCGCAGTAAATTGTCCGCGGCGGACGCCCACATGCTTTACCTCTAAAGCAGCTCCTCTAGCTGGTAGCAGCCACCTTCTGCATTTGCGCTCGCCCATTCGGCTCGCGCAACAAGCATCGTACCTCTCGTAGTTGCGCAAGGTGACAGCTTACCCTCGACCGCGCCTACCACGGCCGAGACTCTTTACCCTGCTCGAATATACGATGGCTACAGACAGACAAGTCGACGACGAAATTCGCGACGCGCCGGAATTTGTTACATCAATAGAATTCAAAGAACAGGAGCAACGCTTACTCGCTAACGCGGCCGCTTCAGAGGAGCGACTAAATGGCCGTTTTCAGCAAGCCTTTACCGAACTAACGGCTACACTTAGCTCGACCATCATCACTCAACTAGCAGCAGCAAAGCAAGTCAGCACACAGCTAGCCAGTCCCGTCGGCGTAAACGACACGCCGAAGGGTGGAATTGCGGAGCACGACGCCCGCAGCGCCCAGTTGCCGACCGAGCTACCCTCGATCGACCCCACCGTGCGACCCATGGCCCCAGCCCCAGCGACGACGGTAACCCCAGCAGCCCTGCCAGATGAGGACTACCACATCGACACAGAGCTATGGGGACCCTACATTGCCCCCGGCCTCGAGCTACCCCCCCGACATCTCAACGGCCCACAAATCTGGAAGCTCACCTGTGACACCTACCGCCACCTCTCCGCCCGCCGGCACAACGCCACGCTCGAAGAATACCGCGCAACGGCCTGTCACGCCGCCTACGCCGCCTGCGCTAACACGGCGAGCTTATCAGCTCTGGAAGACATTTAAAATTATCCCAAGGACTCACCGGAATTCGCGGCGGCGGTCGTCACCCTGCGTCAAAGCAACCGCACCCACAGCGCGCTCGAGGAGGCCGCCCGTGTGCGGATATCCCACATCCGACACACCAAGGGCGGAGGGGAGACGAGCGATTCGGACCGCGTTTTCGCGGAACTCGCCTACGAGCGGTTCCTCAAGCCGCGACCGGACGTTGCCTCCTCCGAGTACGACAACCTACACCGAGCGTTCATCGACAAAACCCTCGAGTGTTCACTACTCGCTAGCGCCAAAGCCGCCGCGGGAGCTACCTTCGCGCGCAAGACTCCCGACCGACCCCCCCCCCCCCCGACCGGCCTACACCGACACCGAACACATTTTTACGAGTATTTTAGTATTTCAAAATACTCCCTCGCCTCGAGGGGGGGCTATTTTCATCAAAATACTCCCTCGGCGCCACATCAAGAGGGAGTATTTTAGTATTTTGGCTCACTGTACATAAGTGCTTTATAGCTGGTTCGGACCCCCACCTGCCGGGCATCCGGCGCGCGGACCTGCCGAGTCACCACCAGGTGGGCTGCGGCTGCTACGACATCTCCTCCACAAACGTGAGCATACCGCCTGCCACCCCCGTGAGTGACACCTTCCCGCTGCCCGACGACAGTGAGAAGGATGGGCAAGTCCCCGCCCGTTGACAACGAGGCGCGCGGAGATGGCGGTGGTGTTGCGCTTGCTACGGGCCCCGTACCGCTTCCCACGGAAACGGGGAGCTCCCCCTCGCCAGCTGAGGCGCCTGCTGCTCTCGAGCAAGACTACCCCGAGGGCGACAGCCATGTCAAGAAGGGGGGAGGCGCACGCCGCGGGCGGGAGATGACGACGGTGGAGGCGATTTGTAGCGATTCTTAGGGAAAGGGCGGGCGGCGAAGAGACACATCGTGGCAAGCGACACGAGAGACCATTCGATGTGATAGTCCGAAGACGGCCGCGGCTACTCGAGGTGGACTGGCCGGGAGCTGACCACCGGAACATCGTGTGGGGTAGGCAGCGAGTATAGTCGCGCCGGGTTGGGCGGGCGGGCGAGTTATTCAAATCCGTAAGCAAGAAATACTAAAATACTGTGCCGCCAATTCCGTCAGGGGGTATGAGTATTTTGGTATTTTGGTATTTTCCGGCCTCAAATACCAAAATACCAAAATACTAAAATACTCGATAATTACGTAAGCGGCCTGAGCAAGACAATAAGAGTTAGAAAATTGCCAGGCAATATATAATAATAAGGCGCCAAAATACTTGGACGTCTGGGACCGTGCATTGACTGCATCGTTTTGCCACGGCCAGCTAGGGAATGAGCCCAAGGCGTACGCGTCCCACACTCATGGAGGTCTTTGCAACCGCGCGTTGCCTATAACCTAATTAAAGCTGCGACATGTACGGGATCGATTCGATTCGAGGCGTCATCTTCGGCATGTACCAATAGTCAAATACATGGAATGTTTATTCCCACGCTTCGTATGCTGGAAACCCATTACCAAAAGGGGGAAGTAAACGTTCAGAAATACAAGGCAGATTAGGGCGTTTTCGCTTTAGGGTAGTACGTATTTCACTCGTATGTTAGTGTTCATATAATGGTTAGTGAGAGCCACATTTTATAAAGAAATATGCCATGTCGCGGTGTTTTAAAACACCAATTGCAGCTGCACTTCAACAAGATGTTGCGTTGCACAAATTCAGCGCATCGTTCAAGCACTCATGAACTCTAGACCAGATATTATATTCAACATGTTTTTGAGAAGAATTTGAGGCAAAATCTTGCCGCTGCGGCGCCACCGGAAGAAACGCCAAATCCCCTTTTTGATATTTTTTTCTTGCTTGGCCGAAAAGTAGTTATCAAGAGCTTAAGTAATAAACAAGATGTTGTGGGCTCTATGAGGCGCATAATAATAATCGATGCTCTCTTTTGCATACATGTCAACTATTAGACCCCGAGTTCCAAGAGCATGCTTCGCGGCAACGCTACACATGCCCTCCACAACAGCCTCATTTTAAATCTTGACCACGGAGTGAATGTAAATTAACACAAATCAAGGGCACAACTTATAAAACGCGGGTTTCGTTTTTATCTCCTCTTGAATGATTGTTCCAGACACGGCAGTCTTACCTTCCTTGTCGGCGTGCCATCTATGTTGTTCCTCGGGATTTTCCACTTTGAAGAAAGCAACATCTTCATGCATTGCGCTTGCCAATGTCTTGCATTGACTCCAACATATACAGAAAACCAGCCATGTTGATCTTAACTTCTCCACCATCTACATGTGGATGCGGAGAAGGTTAGGAGAGACATGTGCTTCCAAATACCCGTCAAACGACGAAAACGGCGCATTTAAACGCATAGCAAACAGTCGCAAATCGGCACATTACACTTGAACTATAATTGTTTGTTCTGCCTCTACCCCATCAAAACGATTCCTAAAAATCGGCAATGTTTTCACACCAATCTACGACATCATAGACAATGTGTATGTGACGAGTACAATCATGCAGCAATGCATTGCATGACATTGTACATGTACTCGTGAATTCCAATTCGTGCTTTTCCATCGGAAGGATGTACATCGTGGGAACGTCGCTAGTTCAATTTAGCGAGGGTTCTAATGCGTACTCTACTACCATTACCTCCCGGTACGCACAAGTACGCACAATTTATCTAACTAGCCACACGACGCGCTAGACGAGGTTCCCAATGCTGAACGAGGTTCCCTATGCGAGACGCGCCGCGTCGCTAGTGTATTGTCTACGGTTGGAAAGCCCTAGCACCTAACACGTAGACAAAGCGAGAGCACGTGCAAGCTAGCTAGGCGAAAGCTATTTAAGCCTAGTGCAGTAGAGGGAGGGGGCATAACCTTTAAACAATTCCTTTGTTCAAAAACAATATATTGTTGAACACCAAACAGTCAAACATCTTTGCATCTCTCCCTCCTTCTGCACTTCCACATGCAGAGACAATAGCAGCAAGCAGAATATGACAGATTTGTGCTTGCAACTAGCTCACACAAGGCCAAATGCCACACTAGTGGAGCTCGTTGGTCGATGTGCGCTTTTGTTGGTCGATGTGCGCTTTTGGTCGATTGTTGCTTGGTTTGCTCGTCGTTGTCTGGTTGATTCGAAATGGCTTTTGTCGGACATGGTAATTACGTGGTAGTCGTACTGACTGTCGGAGGTTCCAAAGCCTCATGCATTAAGCTCGTTTTATAGCGTGAACCCCGTACTGGTAAAATTTGGTTTCATGCCGGGTCGATCTTACATGTTGACCAAGAGCATGTTGACGCTGCCGTTCGTGACTTACTTGAGGAAACTTGCCTTACTTTGACTCCTGGCGATTTAACTATGTTGAGTAATAATCCGGTTCGAGTGTGGTTACTTGAAGGTAAGCACAAGCTTGTTTACGTCTTTTCGGCATTTGTTCCGGTACCCTTCGTGGCAGCTAACATACGTACTCATGCTAAGCTTGTGCAAGTCGTTACTACTCAATCGACAATTTATCCATATGGTATTTACGCCGTTCGCGCTACGATTCACATTGGCGGTCTCTCGCATACGCCGACTAAGACTGAATACTTAGAATGGTATGTAACTAAGACTCACATACGCCGACTTCTTGAAATAATATGTAAGTCTTAGTTACTTCACTTTGGTTACGTGGCTCAATGGGAGACTCTTCGTCGAGGAGTAGCTGCAATCAGTTGCTTTGTCACGAGGACACGTCGTTACCGAGGCATTTTTTTCCTACTCTCGGTTCTCAACTGTCGACTGGTCATGTGTGATGTTGGTTACTGGTCACATTAATCAACTGAGTGGAGAGACACCGATTGATTAACGCGTGGGAGTTCCGGCCCCTACAATCAACTTTGATGGCTTGACCGTAACTCTTACAAAGACGCATAGTAAAGCTGCAATTAACTCCCGCTACTAGTAAGGTCGTGACGCACGTGAGCTTGAACATTGGCTCGAGGTGCAGCCTCAACGCTTCACCATGCTCGGGGTTAACGCCGACTCGTACAACGTTATTGTGTGGGTTACTTCTCAGTTCTTTGGACTTTTGAACAATTGGTGGCTTAATCGGAAGCAGCATGCTCATATTCCATATTGTTTTGCCACTCTGATGGAGGAGATTCGTAAGATGTTCATGTTACCTAATATCCGAGACGACGCAATTAACGCCATGTTTGGACTTACGCAAGGAAACTTGAGTTACGCCGACTACTACACTCAGCTATTCAACGACTTTTTACGAAGGTCCCGTCAACCCCATACAAGTGATCTTCGGTGCGTTCGATTCATCAGTGGATTGGCTCATGTTCAACTTCAAACCCAAACAAAATCCCATCGTTAGGTACAAAAGGGTTACAGTTTACCCTTAGTGGAGCTACAAAATTTTAAAAACGACCTCGTAGCTGATTCACCACATCTGGGTCGTGCGAGGCCAATAGCTGCCTAGTCGACAACCCGTGGAGGTGGACAACTCACTTGTAAGCGACCAACCGACGATCCTTTGGTTGAGGCGTCGAACCGTTGGCAACGACATGAAGGACCGGGGTTTGGTCGAAGTCGTGGTAGTGGCAATGGACGTGGAGGCCGTGGTCGAACTTCTCCAAACACTAGACGAATTGACATCAACGCCATCGTTGAAGCTTTGACCCCACATGAGCGCAAACGTCATCAAGAGGAGGGGCTCTGCTTCAAATGCCACAAGAAGGGGCATAGTCTCTTTCAGTGCTCGGAGCAGTGAGGCGGTTACTGCAAGGGCACAAGGGCAAGGAGGCGGTTGCTACTCCGTCGAAGGAGAAATGATGGTGGCAAAGCTGTTTGTTTTGACGAACTCAAGCATTTGGCTAAATATATTGGTCGTCTCCAGACACAACTAGCGATAGAGGTTGTCGACACCTCCATCGACTGTAGTCGCGGCACCTGCGAAATTAGTTGCATGTCGTCGTCGTCAAAACACGCACAAAGAGAGTCGTAAACCTTTAACAAAACGTTCAATTGATTGGAAATTGGTTTACTCTATTTTCAAACCTCTACACGCACAATTTGACTTCACTTTGGGGGGTTGCGCAGCCGACGTGGGTCTAAACTGGCACGGTGACTTACCTCAGTGTTCGTCGAGTGATTCGATCCTAGAGAGACACTTGAGTGGTGAGCGGGTGTTCATCAATCCACCCTAGGAGTTAGCAGAACAAATCGGTCGTCATTTCGAGAGTTGTAGGCGTATAGCTCCGACATCTACGATGGTCGTGTTTGTTTTTCCTAAGCGGGCTAAGTTCAACGAGCTCACTCGACACTAGAAACTCTACCAAGAATTCCCAGCAAAGACACAACTACTTACTCGTGAGTCGCTGGACGATCCGGCCCAACATGAGGTGGCTTGTTCAATTGTGGGTAGTCGGCGTTGATTGCGCGCTTTTTACGATCCAACTCCGACTACAATTTTTTATGAACCCACCTCGATACCAATACCACTAAACGTCCCGGAAGAGTCCATCGCTACGGTAAGATAGTTTTCCCCGGAAGGTACCGCCATGTTAACGGACCTCACTCAAGCTCGGCCCTCATTCTAAGAGAGCGTGTGTGGAAACTCCTCTCGCGGACGACTAATTTCTGGATTAGTCGATTGCGCTGCGACTCTCGACTACGCGTCGGAAGATTTCGTGAGACGGTTTTCTTTGAGAACACGTAAGTCTCATGCCAATACTCTAGTTCGACTTGCCAATGGTCAACGTGTGGTGTCTTTTACAGTCTGTGACATCACATTCGAGCAAGCTCGACACGAGTTTCAATGAACTTTTTACGTTTTACGTGATTTACGTGATTTTACGGTAACTGGTTTACCATGGCTTGACGACGAGCAGGCCTCTTCACATTTCGGCACGACGCGTGTTTTTACGTTGATGGGTAGAACAACGGTAGAGACGCAAATCGAGGAGCGACGTCTTGAATGTCTGCTAGTGTCACTTGGAAAGATATTCAGAAACTCATGCGCAAGACGCGCCGCAACAGAGGACGCAACGCTGAATTTTACGTGATTGACATCTTGCCAACGGCGGAGCAGGCGGCGGAATTTCACACTAAAGAGGAGCTCACAACCAAACAACGTGAAAACTTCCGCTCGTTACTCCACGATGACTTCCCGGAGTTACTGCAGCCATTAAATTCGTCGCTTTTAAGCCTATAGTGGGATCATCCCATTGACACAAATGGCCCGATGAAGCGTCAGCGTCTTAACATATTGTCACATGCGGAGCGCGCAAAGCTTAACCAACAGTTCAAAGACGCAGCATAAGTTGGCTTGATTCGACCTAGCCACAACGAGTTCGGCTCGCCAATTTTGTTTGTGCGTAAGGTTAGTTGCTCGATGCTACTGTGCATTGACTACCGTGGACTCAACGAGGTTACACGTAAGGACGCTTACCCACTTCCGCGTGTGGATGACACACTCGATGAACTCGAGAACGCGAATATTGACACTCATATCAACCTCGCGTCTAGCTTCTGGCAAGCTCGAGTGCGTGATCAAGATATCCACAAGACTGCGTTTCAGACACATGATGGCCTAATGGAGTGAGTCGCCATGCCATTCGGACTGTGCAATGCACCAACTACGTTCCAACGAATGATGAATGACATCTTACGCGACATTTTATACAAGTTCGTTACAGTCTACCTTGATGACATATGTGTCTTCAATCGCACACACTAGAGGGACACTTCGAGCACTTGCGTCTTGTTCTCCAACGCTTCAAAGACGAGGAGGGCTTGAAGTTACGCCTAAAGTGCTTCTTCGGACTTTAGGAAAAGGAGTACCTCGGTTACACAGTGTCTACTAGAAAATTCTCCATTTCACCAAAGAAAGTCGATGCTGTTGCATACTGGCCATTGCCTACGACGCAAAAGGAGGTTCGCCATTTCGTGCAATTATGCAACTTCTACGCCATATTCATCCATCATTTTCGCGACCTTACGGCACCATTGACGGACTTACTAGGGAAGTCCTTGCCACAAAAGGTAACGTTGACGCCTCTCTGATTGGAGGCCTTAGAGACTCTCAAGTTACGGCTCATTTCCTCGCCATATTTTATCCTTCCGGACGTCAGCTCGGACACGACATTCATCGTAGATAGAGATGCTTCGACAATGGGGATTGCAATAGTCATGTTGCAAGACCAAGGAGGAGGACTTCAACCATTCTCTTAATGGGCGCGTAAGCTGAATCCAGCTGAGCGTGGCAAATAATAGCTCAGCGTACGATTTAGAAGCTTTGGCCGGATATATGCGAAGCAGTCAAGCATTGGAGGTGTTACCTTGAAGGGTGCTCATCTAAGTTTCTTGTCGTAATAAAACGCGACACACTGCGACATCTGCTAAGGCATTCGAATAACATGATGAACAAACGGCAAGCACGTTACCTGCGGGACTTCCACCGTTTGTGGGTTCTATGATGCTTGCGTACCGCAAGGGAGCCGTGAACGAAGTTGATCCGTGAAGTCGGCGACCAAATTTCGTGCCTAAGGCCATAGTTCCATTGTTTTGGGATGGCGATGTTCCGTCACATGAACTTTCACGACGGAAGTCCGAGCCGCTATTAGAAGCCGCACAATTAAACTTATTGATTGTTAACGCGTTGCGGTTGAGCCATGAGTTCGCTGATCTCATTCGCGAGGGGTACTCCCAAGACATATTTTATGGGGACGAGGGTGAGTGGACGAAAGAAAGCATGATTGAAGCAAGAGCTAAGTACTTTTGGCGTCTCAATCGCCTTCGTGTCCCGTGGAACTCTGAGCTTCGACTGAGATTGATCACAAGTTGCACGATAATTCGTTAGCTAGTCACAATAGAGGAGTTGCTAGCAATCTTGCTAAAGCGCTTGGCAGATTCCGGTGGAAACGAATTCGCCAAGACGTGAACAGTTTTTGTGAGCGCTGCGTCGTGTGTCGACGATCAAATATTCAACCACATATGGCTGCGATTCTTTACCCTTTTCCTATTCCACCCAAACCGTGGCACGCAGTTGGTCTTGACTGCATAACACACTTACTTGTTAGCAATGGCTTTGACATTGTCTGATTGTGGTTCACCATTTGACTAGAGTGGCCCATTTTCTGTCGTGCACAAAGAGCGCAACAAAAGAGGAAACTGCTGATTTGTTTTACAAGGAGTCTACCGCTTACACGGACTACCTCGAGTGTTGGTAAGTGATCGCGATCCGAAATTCGTTCGTGGCTTTTGGCAAACGCTTTAGAGACGCCTTGGCACGCGACTCAACATGTCTTCTAGTCGACACCTAGAAACGGATGGAATGACGGAGCGTGTCAACAACACATTTCAGCAGATTCCACGTTGTTTATGTTGCTCTGAGGGATCAAACTTGACCATTTGTTGCTTCAAATAAAATTTGCGTACAACGCCACTCGTGCGCTAGAGATTGAGCTCACCCTTCGACGCCTATTTTGGGTTCTCTTCTGAGGACCCCCCTTACCTATTGTTCAGCATGCGACCTTCAATTCCGGTTTCGCAAAACGCATCATAGCGGTTAAAATTGCTACAAGAGGTACACGCTTTGGTACGCTTGGTGTTTCATCTATACACAAAGATGGGATGCAAGCTCGTTCGGAACCGTCAACAGCCCCACACTTCGTTCAAGGAGACAAGGTTACCGTTGTTACAAAGAACCTATTCTTACGTGGATAGTCAAACACGAAGTAAGGCTAGGGCTCGATGATATCATCCGGAGTATATCGACGTATTTCGTGGTGTTTTTGGAGACCCCGAATGCGAAATGTGCCCAAAATCACAGCGAAATGTACTTGTAAAATATAAACGATACCATCGATCCCTAGCCTTAATAAGAAGCTACGTGACCGACAGCTTGGACCTTTTACAGTGGAGGAGCAGATTGGGAAACCCATGAACATATTGTAGCTTCCAACGACAGTACGCTTACACCTAGTGTTTCGCATTAACAATTTACGACCCCGCTCTACAACTTTAATGCAACCAAATGTCCCGCTAATTGTTCTAGAAGGTGGTGACGAGGAGTTTAAAGTCTCGCACATCTCTCATGTGTGCATTAAGTCGTTACCTGGACGAAGAGGCAAATATGTGCTCTTCATGACGCACTTTAGTGATGACGACATTCCACCTGTCTGGCACGGGCGGAACGAAGTACACCGAACAACTGCGTTACAAAACTTTTTGGAGACGCCCCAATTGCAGAATTTGCCAAAACACACGCGCATATTGACTTCATGCACGCTCACCCAGCGCGCATTCCTGAGTCCCAGTAACTACTTCAGTAAAGGAGCCTAGACCACGGAGGTTAGCCTCGTGGCTGTCCTCAAGATCTTTTAAGAGGGGGAGGGTACGAGTGTGACGAGTGCAGTCATGCAACAATACATTGCATGACATTATATATGTACTCGTTACTCATTCCAGTTCGTGCTTTTCCATCGGAAGGACGTATATCGTGGGTACGTCGCTACTGTAATTCAGCGAGGGTTTTGATGCGTAATGTGCTGCCACTACCTCTCGGTACGCACAAGTACGCACAATAAGTCTAACCAGCCACACGACGCGCCGAACGAGGTTCCCAATGCTGAACGAGGTTCCCAATGCTGGGCGAGCCGCGTCGCTAGTCTGTTGATGACGGTTGGAGAGCCCTAGCACCCGACACGTAGACCAAAAGAGAGCAAGTGCAAGCTAAGCAAAAGATTTTAAAGCCTAGTGCAGTAGAGGGAGGTGACTGAATTACAATATATTGATGCTAAACACTAAATAGTTCAGCATCTTCACATCTCTCCCTCCAACTGCACTTCAACCTGTGAGGACAGGAAGAACAAGCATAACAAAACATATTTGTGCCCGCAGTTACCTCTGAAAGGCATAGTGCTACATACATTTAGCATACCTTGGTTCACTACTACATCGGCGATGCTTGCATTCCCATCCTCCATCACCACAACGCATGTATTCAGGTCAACGCCCATATACCGACCTTGCTCTAATTATCTAAACGACTGCATGGGTGTTGCACAAACCCATTGCTCGAGCTAGGAGTTTCAGCGACTGCATGCAAGCATGGAAAGTACTTTAGTGTAAATGCCTTTTTTGCTCGCAACCCGGCTTGAATGAAATCCAAAGCCTTGACACATTCATCCTCCGTCTCCAACAACTCCAATGGCAAAACATTCACGGTTTGAATTCTAAAGCTCACATTCATTTGCAATCCCAACAAATTTTCCAACGTGATCACGTTTGCCACCCATTGAAAGTCTTTCATCTTGCCTAGCCACGCCTCATACGCTTTCGAGCTCTTTAGTAGCCGCAAAACTTCAAGAGCGACACTAGGCGCCATTGCGGGCATACTACCGTACAACATATCTTTCATTTCGTCGACTACTCTCTTCGACCACGATGAAAAGTTTCGACTGGTCCCGTCCGCTCTCCCACCACCCAAAGTGAGTCGGTTTCAAGCTGAGTACCACCACTATTGTTGATATTCGTGGTAACTTCTATATTGTGGCTGGGGGAGGAAGGGGCGGGAGTGTTATAAGTAATACCTTCTAGTTATTAGCTGCAAATAGCTATTGTAAGCTAGTCTAGATATTATTAGTACATGTCTAGATCGGACACACCGATACTCTATTTGATTCGGTATAGAGCTGTCGCTAAGCTATAGCTTTCACACTTCATTTTTGGAACCATTCATGTGAGTCCAAAAAATGTCGTAACGTAACATATCGCTTCACTTCATTTAATCCATAACCAAAAAAATGGTCGTCATTATAATGGGCGTAGAACAACAAGTAGAACAACAAGTATTTCCCACGACGTCACAAAGCATTGTCAATCTTCACAGCTGATATGTGAGCAACATATTACTCATCTTCTTCGTAGTCGGTGGCTCCGGACGAGGGTGCACTCGCACGCCCGTCGGCACTCACCCCCACCTCCTCGTGGTTGGCGCTAGTAACCCTACTGCCGTGCCAATCATGGCACGGTGGGTGGCTAGGTGGTGTGAGCCGGCAGCTACGATCCGTACGATCGGTAACTCTCGGGAAACGCCTTGTACGGAGGGTTTTTAGAAATGACATGTGTTAAGTACCGGCGCCAATATCTCCGATCGGCCCGTCCGATATATGTTTTCGCAACTGAATATTCTCATATACTCTCTCGATAAGAAGGCGTGTGTGCATGTGCGTGTATTTTCTCTCTCTTTCTTTCTTTCTCTCTCTCTCTCTCTCTCTCTCTCTCTCTCTCTCTCTCTCTCTCTCTCTCTCTCTCTCTCTCTGCGTTTGTATATATATGTGTGTGTATGTGCGCGCGCGTATGTGAGTGTGTGTGAGTGCATCATCAACAACAACATCAACAACAGTAACAAATGTTTAAGTAGCATGAGATAATAAAGAACAACGATTGCTACACAAGTAATAGCAGTAGGAGCAACAATACATACCTCTTGTATATTTTCCTTGTCGTTTTGTCTATGATACCTGTGCGTGCGTGCATGTGTACGAGTGTGCGTGTGTGCGCGCGCGCGCATATGCAGCAATAACAGTAACGGCAATAACAAATGTGAACTTGAAGCATAAAATAATAGTAATCTACGATAGCTACACAAATAAGAGCGTAGTAGCAACGATACAAATAACTTGCTTATTTTCCCTGTCGGTGTATCTATGATACCTGCGCGTGTCTGCGCGCTCGCGCGCGCGCGCGCGCGCGCGTGTGTGTGTGTGTGTGTGTGTGTGTGTGTGTGTGTGTGTGTGTGTGTGTGTGTGTGTGTGCGCGTGTGAATGTGTTTGTGTGTGTGTGTGTCTTTATATGTATATGTGTGTGTATGTATGTGTGTGCGTGTGTGTGCATGTGTGTGTGCATCAGCAACAACAATAGCAGCAACAATAACACATGTCTAAGTAGAAGCAGAATATAATAAAGAGCCACGATAGCTACACAACTAAGAACAATAGCACCAACACTACAAACAATTGCATATTTTCCCTGCTGTGGAAGGTAGGGTCTTAGCTTAGACCGTTGTTCGCCTATGCACCGAAGTATTGCCCCTCACGGGTGTGGAACATGGGACCTTTGGGAAAGTCGGCCCCACGCTCTACTGACGCATCAGGAAAGAATAGATGCCTCTAATGCGGAAGTGGCTATTCTCTTATCAAACTTCTACCGGTATACGAAATTGTACGGACATTCAGAAATGTACCCGGACATTGTTGACTGTCGGAGCTCTCCCTGAAGTTGTCATTCTCTTTTCATTCAAAAGTAGGCGGTAAGAAAACAGCTGGAGCTCGTGTGCACCAAAACTCATGCTAAGTTTCAGTGAGCCATCGCTGCTCATGCTACTTTTCTACTTGCTAACCGCGCAACTTCCGCCTCAACGCGACTTCGAGCTCACACCACATCATGCGTCACTGGCACTACCATTGCACGAGTATTCCGCCCTCCCATCATATAACGCTCGCAGAGTTTGCACCACTCCGAGCGCTACGAAGGGCTCGCGACACATAACGCACGGGTCAAGCGAATCGCTTGACCCGAGCGTTATGTTATTTTTACCATATTTTCGAAAGATGGCGCCGTTGTTACCGACCCCGAGCAACCCGTCCGTGGTTTTGCGACTCTCTTGAACGCACATGTGACTGATCGATGATTAGCGAGGCGTGGCCATAATCACCGATGGCGTCGCAGCTTTGAGGCACTGTAGACGCATCCCGCAGACATGATGTTGTGTTGCTGCCGTATGTGGGCGACGACGCGGGCGGTACCGAGTACTAGTATGTGTAGAGGCCGTGGCCGGTACATGTACCTTTTTTAGTACATGTACAGTATAAATTCGTACATAATCTGGATTCTGTGGCAAATTTCATAACGCTAACTTTGAGGAACTCCATTCCTCCGTCTGCGGGACCAACTGCGAGCCATCCATTGGGGGAGTTTGGAAAGAGAATGGCAACTTCCGCCTTCCTGGCCTTTTTGCCACTAAGTTCTAATTTACGATATCATCACGCCCCCCCGGACTTTCCCCGGACCTCAGTCCGATTGTCCGAAACCCATGTAGCAGGTAGTGTGTTATCATAGACCGTGGTTCGCCTATGTACCGAAGTCTCACCCCTCACGGGTATCGAACTCGGGGCTTTTGTCACAGTAGGCCATACGCTGAACCGACGCATCGAAAAACAATGGATTTCGCTTAGTGGCCTTTTTACCACTGAGTTCTAGTTCACGACATTGTCGGCGTGTCTAGGATACATGTGCATGCGCGCGCGCGCGCGCGCGCGCGTGCGTGTGTGTGTGTGTGTGTGTGTGTGTGTGTGTGTGTGTGTGTGTGTGTGTGTGTGTAGGTGTGTGTGTGTGTGTGTGTGTGTGTGTGTGTGTGTGTAGGTGTGTGTGTGTGTGTGTGTGTGTGTGTGTGTGTGTGCGTGCGGCATTCACGCGTGCATGTGTGTGTGGGGCCGTGGGGGGGTGTGGTGTTTGTGGTGTGTGTGCGTGTGTGCGTGTGTGTGTGTGTGTGTGTGTGTGTGTGTGTGTGTGTGTGTGTGTGTGTACCTTGCATCAGCTACAAAAACATAAGCATCGATAATTCAAGAGGCGTTGGGGCAAGATCACTAGCATGCAACAATAACAACAATTGAGCAAGCAGCAATATCAACAATAACACCAACAATAGCAAAGGCAGTAATTAGCGGTTACAACAAAAATATGCAGTATGCGTTGTGCGACTATACAAGCAACAAAAAGATGACGATCATGGGTGCATAATCACATATGTTACGGAGCAGTTGTTACATCTAAAGATTGTCGATCCGGGTGTATGATTGCGGTGGTATACACTCAAGCTCACCCCCTTACAACAATCTTATATATTTATCAAACGCTTGCAAATCATGACTATGCGCCCACTGCCCGGAACACCCTCCAGCTAGAGCCGTCTTCCTCCTGCAACCTCTACGATAAGTAGTGATATTAATTTTCTACATCCCGCGCTCCTCGAAGGTAGTCTGCGTTTCTGCGCGGACCCGATTGGTTTCGGGAACTTGCCCGACCAATAACATTCCCTTGCGCTCTGCGCTACCGACACGCCCTCCCGAACGCTTGCTGGCCCATTGCAGAAGTAGATTCGCCTCCCAGCTCCATTCCGAAACCTCGGGTATTAGCAGTCAATGCAGATTACCCTAAATCATAAATGGTCTATCGTGCGAGCAATTTTTTTGAGAGGACATACTATGCCCGTCGGTAGCGAGCCTACGAAGTCTTTGAGAGGTGGTGGGTGAGTGTGCAACCGACAAAAAAAACCCGTGCAATCCCAATCAACTCGCTATCGCGACGACCCTATATATGTTACTAAAAGCTGCTTACAATACGCACGGATCCCCGCGATGCAAATATTTGGGGCTTGACTAGCTTCGCATGGAGTTTCAACGGTAGGATCCGACCAGCGCGTTCGGGTGCCTCCTTTTTCGCCACCTCCTTCCAACTCCGAGGTGGAGAGGGACGCCTAAAGGGCAACATGTTTTTCCGCCTATTTCAAATGCCAACTTCCGGATTGCGCGGCCCCCTCTTTGGAGCGCTTACGCCGAGGCATATTACGTGGGCCGTGCTCGCGCGCCTATAGACGGGGATGTGGTTAGTGGGATCATGCTTGGAGACAATTGCCGGGGGTTAAGCCCCGCGCGACGCGACAAGCGGGATATACTGCCAAATGTATTGGGCGCTAGAGCCGTGTACCTCCTCCCTCCTGCCGACGTTGTGGCATGCATTCTTGTTCATGCTCGGGCTTAGGTTTCCCCCTCTTTATTTATTATTTTTGCTTGGTGGCCTCCGCCGCTTTTTCTTCTAAGTTTTTTTTTTCCGAGCGGTACAGATGATAGTATCCATGAATAGTAGTTGACGCAAAATATATATATGTAGATTTTTATATATACACTCCTCCACAAAAGTCCGGACTAGATTTCGCACCTTCGCAAGTAGAAAATGTAATCATGCGTCGATTTTATTGCCAAATATCCTGAAATCCCAGGCAATGCTTTTGCGCGCAAAATGGAATGCACCGACAACTGCGAGGGGCGAGTTCGAACACTGCCGGGCATGTGTACTTGGGGTTATCGCGCCCGCACCCGTGCGGCACGCTCTTTCAAACAGTCGCCGCGCTTGGTAGACGAAAAGAGTAACGGGCGCACAACGCCGCAATATGAATGCTGATGCGATGGTCGCGCAAATATAATGCATAGGCGACGGAGGGAGGAGGTGTTGGGCAGGCCGCTGTGGGGGAAACGCAAGAAATCGCGTATGTAGACTTACCACCGATATGCGCACAACCCAAGGGCAAGCCGCTTTCGGCCACAATGTTCAAGCGATCATAACTTACTCATTTATAGTCAAAACTTCTTGTAACAGGTACCGTTGGACGCGTCTTTTCAATGAGCGTCGAACACACCTACTCCGGTGTTCAAACTCTCACAAATAAATTTGCTATGAATTATTTTAATTTGCGAATTATTCCGGGACAGCTGAGCCGCAGTGCCAAGTAACACCCATCCAAGTCGGCTCACCTCCTAAGACGATTTGTCGATATATGTCTACCAATTCTTCATTCCTATTGAGCTCCGAGCCTAATTCCCGACGCGTGCCACGCGTGGGGCGGGTGTGGTTGGCACAAGCACATACCCAAGCATTCCAAACACCAACGTCAACGTGATGCGTCCTTAACGGCCAAGTTAGACCTCGCCCCTCCCCTAAGCCAATCGCCCTCGCATGTTTACAGCGTGCAGTGTTTATCCAGACCTGCGTCATGTGCGTTTTTGCTCGCTTGCTTTCCAAAAAATCACCCGTGCCAGCGGCGTGAACTTCCGTGCTCTATTCACACACCCGCAAACCAAACCTCGCGCATTGAACACGGCACCCACGCCTCCAAACCCCCTCCAAAAAGCCCCCAAAAATACGGTTATGTGGAACACAGAGAAGTATGCAGCTTGGTATGAGCGCTTGAGCAATGCCCAAGCGTGGCGCTCAGAATGACGTGTGTGGTTCAGACAATTTCCCGGGAGTTTACGGGCTTAATTCGACAAACTCCACCGACAACAACCGCTTTTAGCTGCGGTCTAACCACCCCGGATGGCGGCTTACTGCTTGCTTCTCGGCTCTCCTACAATTGGGTGGTACTCGGGTATCGTCGTGCTTGACGTGGTGAGAGGGAAGCGTGTTCTTGACTTGCTTATGCTTAGCATAATGCATGTCCGGACTTTTGTGGAGGAGTGTAATTCTTACAAGAAAAAGCAGTGGAGGCCACCAAGCAAAAAGAAGAAAAGACGAAAAACATGTGACACATTGGGTTTTAGGAAAAAAATCTCCTTGAGTTTTTTTAATGCCCCCGGGATATGGGAATGGCAGGTAAGCCCATACATTACTGTTAGTGTTGTTTTTACAATGAATCACATGTATAGGAATCCACAACCAGTAAATATTGTTGATTATATAAGAAGAACAACATGAGCACGGGCAGGGAAAATGGGAGGGGAAACAAAAGGGCAAGAGTGACAAGAGGATAACGGAATTAAAAGCACGGCAAAAGGAAGCACTACATTGTGCAAAAACCTAAAAGATTAAACTAAGGAAATTCCTAGGCAACGCCAGTAAAGAAGTGAAAAGAAAAGAAAAGAAAAGACGCACATAATCAGGAGAAGCATAATCCTAAGGCCTACAACCTATATTCCAATATGAAAATTGTACACGGCTGGCAAGCCATGTATCGGCATGAAGGAACTCCCGTTTGTGCTATGATTGGCGCATAAATGTTAATCACTCGAACCTTGTCACTCGCTAGGTGGAGTGCCCACCTCCTACGGTAGTGCACAATAATAAAGTCATTGATTATTGTAGGACCACGGTTATCACACACGCGTAGAAGCTAAGGCTCTTATGAGACCAACATACCGACTCTATCTCGTCTCATGCTCTGGTGATACTAGTAGGCTTATTACGATGTTTACTCTTCACGTTCTTACACATGAATGGAGTCGGGTACACATTATATGGCGGTGCCTTTAGAGAGCCTAGGCTTTTATGATACTAGTGAGATGGTTGCGATAGTTATTCTTCACGTTCCTACACGTGATAAAGTCAGGCCCACCATATGTGTTTCCCTTAACGACCCTAAACGTAAACATAATAACTTTACGGCAGTTGTATATAAAGGCGACACAGTCCACGGTTGTGATTTGTCGTTTACACCCGGTGTTCGCGCGCCGCAACAAGCTGCTAAGGCCGCACGCGTTAGCCCCGGTGGCCGTCCACGTCGTAATCGTGTAGGCGTTTCTCATGGACACGGTAACCGTATTGCACGTTTGCATCATAGCTCGCGCTTAGAACGCGTCCCTCTTCGCACCTATACAAGCAGCCCCGCCCATCTTGCACCTATACCGGGCGATTGACAATATGGACAGTGCTTTTCTTAAGATGCTTACGGACAGATTCAAAAGAGCTGCCCGAATGCAAACACCTAACGTGGCTAATCATAAAAGTTAACACAGTTTGACCATGTTTCCCTTGCGGGTATGACCCCCGCGGAATGGGTGTACATATCTGTGGCACTTTGAGTGCATAATTCTCTCCATGTTCGTGCTACATGGTAAAGCGAGACCGCTCTGACGCGGCGTCTGAAGAAGCTCCGGCTTAGATGAGACTTTATCATCTGGTAGGCCTGCGACTAAGGCTACCCCGTATAATTAAACGCCTATGAGGATCCGGGCCCTCGTGCTGGGTAAACTATTTTCCTTGTGTGCCACCATTGACGCATTATGTATAACATATGCTACGGCAAAAAACATCAATTCGCACAAAATATTGATTCATGTAGGACCACGAATGTCCAACGTGCTTAACTGCTACGGCTCTTATGAGCCTGACTTTGAACCCTTGCTGCCTTGTACCCGCACGACAAATTACAAGTATGCGCGATAGTCGCTTGAAATTGTACATATTGTTGGTACACGACCTCTGGCTCCGCAGGTGTGGTAATTAGTTTTCAAATCGGCAGAGTTCGCGTTAACCTCTATATAATATTTTGCACACGACTTCTTGCTCCGCCGATCTTGCTAAACTCCCATTCAGTACACTCTGAGCCTACCCAACAAGTGAGTTGTCGTATCATAACCTGCCTGATTGCATGGTGTAGTGCATATAAAACGTGGAGTTTCCTGAGTGCAGTGGAAGTGAGCAGTACGAACATGTGTTGTGCTGCGCACTAGAACGGAGCGACAGAAAAATGGCGGTTTTCTAGGCACGTAGCACAAGGCTAAAAGGCAGCGACCTGTGGATCGGTCGCCATTTTCTCTCGAGTAACATCGACTGGCAATCTTGCCTCCCCCCCCCCCCCCCCCCCCCCCCCCCACACACCATGTTAAACGATTGGACTATTTCGAGGTTACTAACACTTGGCGATTGGCCCAATTTTTTTATGGATGTGATATCGCGAACAACAACGATACTCTTGTCTTGCAGGTTTGGTGAGGGAACAATGTACGTCCTCCATTGGAGGTTGCGTCACCACGGCGGAACGCCACACCATACAACTCCCTATAACTACAACCCCTTGAACCCCCCCGGACGATTTAGAAAGTGGAGCGTGGGGAGCACGTGCGGAAGTTTAAAAGAAGGGAGACATTATTACGAGTACGAGCGGGCTAGAGGAGTTGTTGTACTTGGAGTACTTATTTCGAAGTGGCCGGTACTATAGTAGATGTGACGAGAACAGTCCCGCAACAGTACATTGCAAGACATTGTACATGTACTCGTTACTAATTCCAATTCGTGCTTTTCCATCGGACGGACGTACACACGTGGGTACGTCGCTACTGCAATATTCATAAGGGTACTTATGCTACTGTACGACCAGTACCTCCCGGTACGTACAGGTACGCACAGTTAATCTAACTAGCTAGAAGACGCGCCTAAGCGAGTTCTCCGATGCAGAATAGGCTGCGTCGTGATTCTCCATGCTAGACGAGCCGCGTCTCAGGACAGATGACGACGGTTGGAAGGCCCTAACGCCTGACACGTAAGCGAAGCAAGCATGCGGAAGCTAGGTGGGCAGAAACCTATTTAAGCCCTGTGCAGTAGAGGGAGGTGACAGAACCATTTAACAATTCCATTGTCCACTTACAACATATACTGCTAAAGTACAGCAGAGAAACATCCTTCCGACATCATCTCACGATAACATCATTTTGCCATCTTGCAACGACAGAACTAGACAAATTAGAACTGACTTGTGCTAGCGTTTAGCTTGAGGAGGCTAACCGCCACATAGACCCTGAGACTGTTAACACACTGGGACATTACTTGCCAATTAAATTCCTTCCTTTTCTTTAACCAATGCCCGTGTTCGGACCACCTCGGTCAATACACTCTGAGCCTACCCAACAGGTGAGTTGTAGTATCAAATCCTGCCTAATTGCATGGTGTAGTGCATAGAAAACCCAATGTGTATACATATATATTTTTCGTCTTTTCTTCTCGTTGCTTGGCGGCCTCCACTGCTTTTTCTTGTAACAATGGTATATTTATTCATGTATATTTTGCGTCAACTGCTAAGGATTCATGGATGGTATTTGTACCACTCGGTAAAAAAAAAAAAAAAAAAAAAACTTAAAAAAAAAAGCAGTGGAGGGGGGAACCGAAGCCCGAGCAGGAACAGGAAGGCATGCCACAGGCGTCAGCAGTGCCCTTGTACCACTCGGTACAGGTACATCTACATTTTCGGCGCAGATCATTTATTGTACCATGCCGTACCGCACAAACAACCGCCAGCGCGACGGTACCTGTACCTTAAGGTCTAGAAATACCGATGTTACTATATTTATTGTTTGTTTTCTTACCGTCAATCAGCCAGTACCAGTACGGGTAGTCGCGTCGGAGCAGTACGTGTACTGCCACTGATCCCCGCCCTAACTCAGCTTTCTTGGCCTTACGTGATGCAGCTGACTTACGTTATGCCATTTCCCCAGCACGTTTTTAAAGACAATGTACGTACAGGTACGAGCTTGCAGTCTCAGGCGCATCACCCCAATAACTAGTAACCAAGCATTCTTGATTCTGCGCAGTAGTACCTTACACCCTCATCAAGACGGTGGCGCGCCCTACGTGGCGGCTTGTGGGGAGCGAGGCTGCGAGCTCAACTGACCGACATTTGTGACTACTGCCGACTACTTATGAAATTTACATTACCCTTAATATTTGCTTAATGCCTAACGTACAAGCGAGTAGCTCCTGCATGCGCTCGTTCTATCAGAGCACAGCAGCAGGTTGAGGAGTGCTGCTGGCGGAGGATATATATAGTGCTGTTGACGGGCATAACACTACTGCCCAGCCGGCCTCAGGGTAACTGGCAAGTGCAAACGACAGCAACTGCACCCGAAGTAGTAGCCGAACTAGGCAGTATATGTAAAACCGCAAAACGTCAGCAGTACCTATCGGCTGTCGCCGCTCTGTCAGACATTTAATATCGAATTGAACAAGTTTTCGCTCAATTCGGCTTATTGGGTCATCTTGCGTGTGCGCGCGACAACTTACACGCGCACTCCATTGTGCTCGTCGTCGCGGCCGTCTTCCTCATTTGATAGGTGGTGCGAGGGGTAAAGAGTTTTATCAAGGGAGTTCGGCAGCATGGCAACTGTTGCTGCTCCGTGGCACGAGTCTATGTGTCCTCGTCGCCATCTGCACTCCGAGTGCCCCAAGCACAGGCACACCCAACACTTGCATCCCCAGCACTGCGAGTCAGGCGATAACCACCACCACCACGGTGCTGATTGCGGCCAACACCGTCACGAAGGCGACTCACCCTGCAACGACACCTGCCGTTCCGATGGCTGCAAGGATTGCAAGGGCTGCAAAGTTTCTTGCCCCGTGTGCCTGCTCATGATGTCCGTTGTGCTCCTGCTAGCGCCGCCCTCCGCCGTCGCGGTCGCCAACTGCGGCGGGCACGGCGCGCTGCTCGCCTCCTCCTCTGTGCCTACCTGCGCCTGTGATCCCGGATACTCGCCCAGCGAGTCTGATGGAGGAGCCTGCGTCCCTGATTCCGACGCTCCTGGAAGCTGGGCTGCCATATTCGAACGCGAAGGCCAAGACTATAACGCCCAAGAACGTATGTGGGCGATGCTGGGGAAAACTCCGAATCAGACTCTCTCCGGAGGTGATGCTGTTCGGCTGTTTGATAAACTAAGGTGAGGCGACGACACGCTTCGAATTATTATTTTTCTTCGAACATGACACCCCTCACGGATATATATGCGCGTTTTAAAATCCGACAATCTGCGTCTCTCTGATATGTCTGCTTGATTGAGACGACGAACGACGACGAGCAGCAGTCGAGCACTCGCTCGGAACACGGGGTTACAGGAAAAATCCATACATATCGTGCTGCAACTTATCCACCGCTTCTGAATACCGTCCGTTACCGACTACGACAGCTTCATATGTAGTGTCGTCATTATTGTGTCG
The DNA here is from genome assembly GCA_026401115.1 of Tetraselmis chui. NCBI lineage: Eukaryota > Viridiplantae > Chlorophyta > Chlorodendrophyceae > Chlorodendrales > Chlorodendraceae > Tetraselmis > Tetraselmis chui. The sequence continues at coordinate 148,650 of JAPMLY010000567.1, forward strand.
CCTAGCGCTGATCCCCGTTTTCGATTCTTCGCTGTGCGTGAACAAACCACTCGAGCAATTCTAATAACCTGCTGGATATGGGGACCTGCTGATATGGAAACCTGCTGGATATTGGGGTTTATTCTGGGTTGTTGTCCCTCTTTTCAGTGCTCTGGCTAGTAATTAAAACGACATTATTTACTGTGTTTTACAGGCCTTTAATGTAATACATGATCTCTGGTGTTTGACGCGCGCTAGGCGCAAAATTTTCGTCGCCTCGTTTCTTTATACTTAGTGACACAGAGGTCGTCGTAGGATGCTAGTAACTTACTGTTATTGCTTGCTTCGGCTCTGTTTTTGCTTGTAGTCTTTGTATTGCGATTTTTGTTTGTTAACGTTAAAAACGATATATAAGCGACATGTCCCGCTATACTGCTCTACAAAGAGCTTGCCCGGCTGAATTGTTTCTTGAAATTGTGCTTCATATATAATACAACGACGAGGAAATTCGAGAGCGCACGCAGCAATTTGATTTATTTCGAGCGGGCTTTCTTCGTTCTCACCGCCTCATCCTCATTCTCGTGTTATCTTACTCTACATGACCGTCCTTCAATAAATATGTCGCGCGCGCCGGTATAATCCATATATGCAGCCCACTACGTACCATCTGTCGCTTTACACCTTTTCACAAGCTGCCCCTACTGATAAGTATAACACGCTCTGCTCTGTGCGGATTTGCTCACTCGTGTGTTCCTTCCGTCGCCGCCGTAGTGGCCTTCAGGATGACGAAGGGGATCACGATCACGACCATGACGACGGCCACCATAGTAATGAGGAGTGCAGCGGCCACGGCCACCTTCATGGTACCGAGTGCCACTGCGATGACGGCTGGGTCATGAGCAGCAGCGACTCGGGAGCGTGCGTTCCCGATGATGACCATGACCATGGCAGTGTTGGAGAGTGCAGCGGCCATGGTCACCTGCATGGTACCGAGTGCCACTGCGACGACGGCTGGGTCATGAGCAGCAGCGACTCAGGAGCGTGCGTCGCTGTGTCCGCTGATAACCACGACCATCATAGTGATGAAGAATGCAGTGGCCACGGTCACCTCCATGGTACCGAGTGTCACTGCGACGACGGCTGGGTGATGAGCAGCAGCGACTCAGGAGCGTGCGTGCCAGCAGAATCCGGTGTCCATGCTGAGAACGATCATGACGAGGAGTGCAGCGGGCACGGTCACCTCCATGGTACCGAGTGTCACTGCGACGAGGGTTGGGTGATGAGCAGCAGCGACTCAGGAGCGTGCGTGCCAGAATCCGGTGTCCATGCTGAAAACGATCATGACGAGGAGTGCAGCGGGCACGGTCATCTCCATGGTACCGAGTGTCACTGCGACGAGGGTTGGGTGATGAGCAGCACAGACCCAGGTGCCTGCGTGTCGGCATCCATCGACGACCACGACCATGCTGATGAGGAGTGCAGCGGCCATGGTCACCTGCATGGTACCGAGTGCCACTGTGACGAGGGTTGGGTGATGAGCAGCACTGATCCGGGTGCCTGTATGCCGCTCGCTACTGGCCGTCGTTTGCTAGGAGAACAAATTTGCAGCGGCCACGGCCACCTCCACGGTACCGAGTGCCACTGCGACGACGGCTGGGTGATGAGCAGCAGCGATCCTAGTGCATGTGCGCCATTGTCTCTTGGCCGTCGTATGTTGGCGGGAGATATGTGCGGTGGACATGGTCACGTGCATGGCAGTAGCTGCCACTGCGACGATGGCTACATTCGAGACCCCGATGACAACCTTAACTGCCTTTCCTCAACCTCCACTCCCAACACCAGGGCCACCGGCGCCGAATGGATGCTCACTGCCGCGGACCTTGTTGCGGTCGCTGGCGTCAACGGCGTCCTTCACATGGAGAATCTTACCACCGCGCTGCCTCTCATCATGTCTTGCCAGATGAACAGCTCCTGTGTACTGGAGGTCACCCCATCGGACAATCTCTCGGGCCACGATCATGGAAGCGGTGAAGGAGACGACGTCGAGCCCTGGATGGCCGCGGTCGCGACCCTTCTGTTCTGTATCATGCCCGTTCTCGCCTTCATCACCCCATTTGTTGTTTCCCGTGTCGTCAGCGACCGCACCTTCGCGATGCTTTTCTCCCTCGGGAACTGTTTCTCCGCAGGCCTCATACTTGCGCTGGGCATCATGCACATCATCCCTCACACCTTGGAGGCGCAGTGGGCAGTTGGACTTGACTACCCACTAAACTACTTGCTTATCACCGTTGGATTCTTTCTTACTCTCTTCATTGAGCAAGTCCCCGGCATCCACAGCAATGGCGGCCTGCTAGGCGACCTAGACATACCCACCAGCGTGAACGACCATCCGAAGGGATCGATCAGCGGATCAATGAGAGCGAACCAGGCTATTCCTGTGAATTCGGTTGGGGCATTCTGTGGAAATGACGACGCACATGCGAAGCGCCCTGAGGAGGAAAACATCGGCACCAGTGTGGAGGATGGCGTGGTTCAGACCAAGGCGATGTCATCCCCCAGCCCGCCATCGCTCACCGTGATGCAACGCCTGAACGCACTTATGCCCGCCCTGGTATTTTTCGTCGCCAGTCAGTTCCACGCCTGCCTAGAGGCCTTCTTCGTGGGCACCACCTCCCCGGCGACCGACTTCTGGATTTTCGTGGGTGGCGTTTCCACTCACAAATACTTCGTGGCTCTCTCCTTTGGCTTGAAGGTGTACGCGCTGTGGGGTGCCTCCGACGTCACGCAGCGCAGGTCTCTCGCTCTGTTGTCTTTCCTCTGGGCAGCCCTCCCCGCTCTTTGCGTCGTCATCGGCTACGTTATCGCCAGCTCCATCAGCTCCATGTCCCAACTGATTCTCAACTCTCTTGCGGCCGGGACTTTCCTTTACATCGGCAGTTTCGAAATCCTGTCGGAGGAGTTCGTGCATTCGCATGGTCCATCTACAGGCCACGGGCCCCATCAGGCGTTCGAGGAACATGCGTGCCAGGGCCAGTCTCAGTGGGGCAGCAAGCCAGTGCACAACTACTCCAAGTTTGCGGCCATCTCGGTCGCAGTTGCTGTGGTGGCAGTCAGCTCACTCATTCCTCACACCCATTAAGGCCACTCGCACGGCATGAGTGGATTACTGCCGGCAGCCAAGCTGCATACATTCAGAACTAGCAGCGCCGATTAGGTGCGGCGTTACTGCAGTGCAGTTTCCTGTTGACGAGCAGCATCGAAGAGGCAGGCCAATGTAAACAACATCACATTGACTCGCCCAATGAAATATTGGCATCTTTTTGTCGCATACTCTTACTCGTGCATTGCTCCGTCCTGTGCGCTTGTGTGTCATATTGACTTTCCGATCTTCAAATTAGAAAACACTCACTCTGTAGGACAGGAACGGTGAGAGGGCCTCGGGCAAAAGGAGCCGCAGCCGACAAGGGGCACTGCATTATTTAAATCACTTTGTATTATTGGTAATATGTATGACATGTGCTTATTGGATTACATAAATTGCAAGTAGCACTACAGGAGCGTGAACAAGGGGAAGGGGGGTGGGGGGGGGCCAAGAGGGTAAAGGAATTCAAGACACGACAAAGGGAAGCACTGCATTGTGCACAAACCTAGCAGCTATAAAGCACAAGAAATCAAACAACGCCGGAAATGCAACACGTGGAGGTGACAAGCGGCGCCTCACACTAGCAAAACTTGCTGTTATGGTCGGATTGATTTGAATCTAGATGTTTGCAAACCCACCTCCCATGTGTACGGGATACTAGCCCGCGCTGTTTTTTAAGTTACCGTTAGTTACGGCGTGTCACACCTCCATGACAGCCAACTTGTACTTGCAGTGGTGCGCAACCAACCACCTCATGATTTCCCTAACGATAGTAAGCTCTAGCTAGCTAGCCCTAGCCTTATAAGCAAGAACTAGCAAAGAGCGTGGCACACTCTGCTTTGCGCTCAGCCAATCTAGGCTTCGCGCGTGACCTAGGGTAAGCAAGTGGATGAGACATCGCTTGCGATACTTACATAGCACATTCCCAATGTAAGAAGGGAACGCTCACGAAAGGCAAGGAGTAACGGTAAAGAAGGAAACGCACTCGTATCATTCGCGGTGTTCGTTTTTACTCAAGCTCGGGCGGGCGGTAACCTGTGTATCTTGAGTGCTTAAAGATTGCCCATGAGAGGATATGTACGTCAAGTGTCAAATGGCACCGTAGTGGGTGAGGTAGAGTGGCATGGCAGCAATGTTCCGTCAGATAATCAACTATACGGCGGGCATCTACAAGTATTACATGCTAAACTCAACTCCTAGATCTCTCGTTCGGCCCGTCCGATAAATCATTTCGCTAGCATGTGGAAATGAAAATGGAAATGTTTTTCATCTATACCGGTTTAATAATTGTTGTTGTCTATCGACGTTCCCGTAAAACCATCTAGGTCTCTTAGGTTTAGGTGTGCGCCGGGATCCGCCTATTCAAATCCCTCCGTTGGTAGTAACCACACCATATCAAACATACCAATATTAATTATGTCGATATTCTTTACTATGCGCGGCATGCTCCAGCCCCTCGAGGGCGCTTGTCAACCGAGCACGTCAGTAGGTGCTTGTCAAGTCGGGCCTACTTGGCTTGTGCTCATGTTCGACTCCGGTCGTGCCGGAGTTGGGCGGGAAAGAAACGCGAAAAAACCCTTCGCTAAAGTCGCCGATAATCCCTAATCGAGCTACGCACACCCTCGTCATATGTAAGTACTTCTCCTTTTGTCGTAGTTGTCCTCTTAGCAAAGGCTTCCTCTCCCCTCCGGGGGGTTGGAAGGAAAGAAAGGCATTAGTCGTAGACGGGTTACGGCTCGCGCTTTTGCCGCCGAGTCATATTTTCCCATGTCCCCGGTCCGTCGCCTTATGTTGTTTGATCGCGATGAGTCCGCCCGTACGTACCCTCCCCTAGTGGCTTATTAGGGACCATGTTCTTATTGCACAATAGCAATGTCGTCTGATGAATAGTACCAAGTGGCGCGTCGTATACCGTTATGGTCCCGGGAGAAAAAGCGCGACGTTTTCCTTTGCCATGCAGCGAAGTAAGACGTCGGACTGACCGTGTTGCTCAACAAGTTGAATCACTTGAGACAAAACCAAAAGAACACTCTAGCGGCGTCTGTCGCTTCTTGTGCGTTGTATATTTAAATGCAATATTTTATTTTTCCTCGGAGTGTGTAAATCGAATGTCAAGTTGTTACACGGCCATGCACTTCCGTGCCCCTTCCAAAAAATCTATGGATAGTCGAGTTGGAGTGGAGCAGTAAAGTTGCTCCGATTTAATATTTGTGTTGTTTTAGGTCCCCGCACTCAACTTTATTTGTATGGACATTCTAGTACTTGAACAGTACTCAGCCGATTGGTTAGTTAAAAAGGTCACTCACCCACTTTTTTTCTAAAAGTGAATAGTTGTGCACTTCTTGTTGTTGAGTAAGTTTATCCTACCGCGCAAAGCTGCCTCTCTATATATCCAGAGTCTTCAACTTCTCTTCGGAGTTAGCCTAGGATTTAGGTTTTAAGGTTACCCTAAGCAGTATACCCTAAACTCTCAATAGGGGTCTACTGCTTAAGAACGCACATACATAGTATATATACAATTATAAAGTACCCCCCCCCTACTTTTCCCCCATAATTCGGTACCGAAAGCAACACATATAATCGGAGCCTAATATGTAGAATGGCATCTAATGCACCTGAGGGGGCGCTTGTGTCAACATGGTGACGCGGGTTTGGAAGGCGGTAAAGCTTAGTAGCGGCCGAAGCGATGTATTGTTGGCGGTCGTTGAACTTGCCGGACGCGTATGAGCCGCCAACTAGGCTCGTACCGTTAGTGTGACCATGGTGAAGATAATATTGTGCATCACTAGCATCCCGTTATCTAGTGCTTAAAAGGGAGCTAGTTGTCACTACATGGTGCTATGCTATTAGCGGTACTTTTTTTGCCGTTAGTGATGGTAGGCCGTTCCGGCCGGTGCCGTTGCCGGCCACCATCCCTCTCTTCTCTCAATCCTTGTGCCCAAACAGTTTGCCCCCTTGAGAGACTAGCTCGACTACCCGTGTTACCGTGTAACCATACTACTTCATTATCCAATAGATTTTGGTGGTTGGGGTGTCGAACATGCTTGGCAGCTTGGCGGCCGCTTGTCGCCCCGGTAGCACTCGCAAGAGCAACATGGGTGAGGTCAGTTCGGTTCAGAGCAACGACGGTGTTTGGGGTTGGATTATTGGGTAGAATTTCACCCTCCTCCGGGGTTGGTTGGGGAAGCGTTGGACGCAAAGGAAGCGGGGGTTCGTTGGGCATATTTCATGTGTACGATAGTAGTTTTCTTGCAGACTGCAAAGAGCAAGGGAACAAGGAAGTGCGAGTTAAAAACCATACTTTGTATATTGGCGGAAGTATCGTCTTGGGTGCCGAGGGAGATCGTGCCGGTGAGATTTGGGTCTTCGATAGTGAGTTCCATTGTTGTAGAATAGGCGGAGGCGTCGATTGCTACGGAAGTCAGAGTCGTAAATATGGCATTATATGACGTATGCCCGTCACGCGCGTGGGTGTGGTGTGTGAGGGAGTCCGTTATGGCGAGAGCCATACGTTGAAGGGGGGGGGGGTCATGGCATGGAAGCGAGAGGTTTCAGCCATAAGGCAGTCGAGCCCCAACCGGTATAACTCATACTGTGTCATGCCGGGAAGTGGCATTGCATGTCGTGTCATAGTCTACGACGATGACGCTGGAAGATTACAGTATTAGCGAGTAATATCTGCTGATACTTGTCATTAATAGCGGTATTTCCTCTAACTAGCAGCTACGTATCTTTAGATACAGGACTATGATAATGTTTGGAATTGTACATAGCGATAAAGGGTCGTATGACGAGCATAGCGACGAAAGGAGCGATCTCGTCATATTAGAATTTTTGTACAAATAGAATATTTAGTACCAGTACCGGAAGCGTGGGATGATGAATAATTATACCCGCACCGGTTCTAGAATTAGCTAGAGGTGAAGTCTCTAGAGACTTCTATAGTGACGCTGTGCTGCGGGAATATAATAGTCTATAGTAATATTTAGTAGTTTAGATTAGAAGCAGCACAGCACACCAAATTGGAATTGGTGGCTTTCTGGTACCTATTATTCCTTCCACTAGGAAACGATCCAGAGAATGGGCCCTAGATGCCGCTCGTCCTGCTAGAGGGCGAGTGGTACCACAACATGTCGTGTCTATTATACTCTTCTATCCATTGATGGTGAAGAGGGCGTGTTTGTCGCCAATGAGAAATGGGAGGGGGGGTTAATTATGGCGTCTAGGAGGCAGTGGGCGTGGGAGGCGATGACCAACTCTAGGCGGATTGTGTCGCTCTCACGCTCTTGTGGGAGGCCTTGTAGACGTCTCTAATCTTAAAGGCTTGTAGTAGGGCTCCCGGGGGCGAGTAAACAATATGATTGTGACGGGGGGGGTTGTCTTCAGCCTCGTAGGTGGTCCATGTTTCCTCCAAGGTGGTATAGATAGCTTGCTCCATGCGTCCACATGGTCAAGCCTTTCCTCCCAGATACGGGCGAGACCCAACGTGATAAGGGACATAGTTTAGCAGGGGTGAGGCCTCTCAAGTCATATCAAAAGACCCAGATGCGGTGGCCTACTTTCTTAGTGCCGAAGCGGTGAATGGTCGTCTCGAATGGGCTGTTTTCGTGGTCACATATGAGGGTAGAGTGTCGTCGGAGTAGTTCTGTAGTAGATGTAGTTGATGTAGTACTTTCACGGTTAAGTACCAAAGCAACTACATACATAATAACGGAGAGCTTGCCGCTTCAGTGGAGATATTTGGGCCTCCTTGATGATGTAGTGAGTACTCCTCTTGTAAACCTATTTTTACATTAAAATGACGGGGGCGGGGGGGGAGGGGGGGGGGGGGGGTCCCGAATGTTTACTAGAGGTCGTGTGTAATGTCACTCATCACTTACTCGTTACATGTATATGTAATGCGATTGGCGCCCATGGCGGCTGAGTTGGCTAATCGCCTTGAAATGTTGGTGGTAGCTCGTCGCTTCCCTGGCATGGGTGCAATGGACTCTCACTCATTGCGTTATGACAATTATGTCCACATGTATCATTTCGTTCGTCGATCTACTTATGTTTCCTTTCGACGGTTTTGGGGGATGTGCGGCGATAATTCGTGCAACGTCTTTTTGTTGCTCTTCGTTGTGCTTTAGGCTCTCACCTTGCTGATGTTGTGACATGCCATCATGTTCCTCGTGCTTAGGCCTATTGGGTTCTTCGTCCTCCTTTTTCCTCTTTGCTTGGTGGTTTCAACTTTTAATGTCTTATACTAAATTTAGATCAAAATTGTGTCGTGTCACTCTTTATACAAGCATATTCATCCGTGGGCTTTGGCTTCTCTGATTAAAAAAACAGCTTACAAGAAAAAGCAGCAAAGACCACCATGCTAAAGGAATAAAAGAGGAAAAAACCTAAGCTTACAAGAAAAAGCAACAAAGACCACCAACCTAAAGGAATAAACGAGGAAAAAACCTAAGCCACATGAACAGGAAGGCATACGGCAGCATCAGTACTGCCCTCCTAGAAAGCGTCGCGGAGATAGGAACCCAAAGTACCATGAAGAGCTCCAGAAAGACGTTGCATGAATTCTCGCCGCACATCTCCAAAAAAACGCCGAAAAGCAACATACGTAGTCCGCCGACCGAAATGTTGCATACGGACATAACTGTCAACGAACCAAAGTCAGTAACACCCATGACATGGAAGCAATGAACTGTCACCCAAATAGCAAGGCGATCAAGCAACTCAGCCGCCATAGGCGCCAACCGGTTCCTATCCTCAATAGCGGAGGGATAGTAGTCATGGCGTGCCAAGCAAAGCGGAAGTGCGGAGGTATGCATAGAGTTTGCCATCCCGAGCTCCCAATGCAAGACTGCTTAGGAGTGGGAGACGAGCACCTATACGAGGAACATTGGTGTTCGTGCAAGCACTTGTAGCCGTGACATCAACAACAAGATGACGGTGCGGAGCCATGAAGTTAAACCGAACCACATCCCCATCTCGAGAAGCTCCCGACCGAATACGACGGACCTCTAACCGCAAGTCCCGCCCCTTAGTAGTAGCCCCCGCTTCAAGCATGAACGCTTCAAGCACGTGGACAATCCAATCGTGGAGTGGAATGGCGTACCAAGAGCACGGAAAACGGGGGATGTGTTCCATGAGCATAGCAGCTGTGGAGCGCTCACTCGACATAGAGGTGCCCGATACCGTCGGCGAAGATCCCGGCCCACGAGACTCTAAGGGAGCCTCATTGCACCGAGGGCACTTCCGAACATGAGAGGCGCGCTTCGCAGTGAGGCCAAGTACCCGGTGCGCTCCCATCGTATAACAATCGGATGGCACCTTGAAAATGGACTCATGTGAAGCGAAAACGAAGGCCAAAGCCCCGCGACATGTACCCGAAATCATCCTCATATAGTCCGGTGGGGAAGGTCTGCAAAACGCCAAGAGGTCAAGGTAGGCCCGGGCACGAAGACCGCGCGAAATGCCCCGTTGAATGTGCCCCCCGGAATCTCCCGATCTAGTGAGAGCATCGGGGGTCGCAAGTTGTAGGCAAGTTGATTGGGTAGCGGGCGCCACAACATTGTTAACCGGAGATACCATCAACTCGACATCGGGCCCAACATAATCGGAAAGGTCTTGATTTATTGTGTTAGTCAACATCACGAGATCCAATTCCGAAAACCATCCCATAGTGGAGATCATACGAACTGCGCAATTGGACCGCCCACGGTAAAGTAGAAGGGGCAACATTAATTACTTCCTGCCGGATAAGATCGTACATAGGACCTAGCGACTCGGACTCGTATTCAATAATCAAGTTGGCGAGGGTCGTACTGAATGAAGAATAGTGAGCAAGGTCATTGTCGAGCTCGAGGGACGGCATATTAAGCCCCCCAAACTTCGCGGGGAGGGAAAGTTGGCGCTTAGCACAATTCAGTTTATCGAACGTTTGCGCGTCCTTAGAAACGCCAAAGATTCGGAAAACTGCAGCACGAACGGCCCTATCTCCAACAACAAGGTACGGTCGGCAGATATCAAGGGGGAGGGTGCGGAGCAAGAGCCCATAGCGGCGTGCCGCACACGTGAACATCAAGCGAAAAGCAACATGTGGCTCTTCGAAGTCCGACATAGGAAAGCAAACGATGTTGTCCAAGAGGACTTTATCAACCTCCACGCTGTCTTGCAACTTAGAATAAACATAGCCCTCACTGTGAGATGGCGGAGGGCCATATGACATCGAGAAGTCCGTCGCCAAAGGGGTTCCTAGGTTACTAGTACCCGTAACAACGGGGATCTTCGCCCGTATTACCTCAAGAAGTTCAGGGGCCGTATCCGGGGGTACCATGAACGAATATTTGATTGGTTGAACCCTCGAGCCGACTTTCCCAAATTTCTCCGTAGCCACCGCAAGCACAGTCGGAACGAAAGGCGTTTTGATCAAATACGTGCCATAATTAGAGAAGATTTGGATCGCCGATGAATCCTTGCACCGTTCCCTAATATTCCGGAGAGGGGTGCTGATCGCCAAGTTGAACAAAACCGGGCCAAGAGGATCTCCTTGGCGGACGAGACTAGACCGTGTCGTAAAGAGCGAAGCATCGTTGGGGTCGAAATAATGCACCGTGGAGTCCCGTGAATATATCATCTCAACCAACGGGAAAATAGGATGCAAGTCGGGATTCTTGTAAAGCTCCGCAAGGAAACTCCGGCGGGAAATGGTGTTTAAGGCGTTTTCCATGTCCAAGCTTTATAGGCTGCAATCAGAAATAGTTTGTAAGCCGATACGAGTGGTATGAATGGCTCGCTCGATACCGACTTTGGTGTAAACCGATCTTTGTACATGGCCCATGTGGTCGGCCACAACAATCGCTATCCAGTATCCAAGCGGCCGAACTTTAGGAGCCTCACCCCGAAGGCAAGTGGCGTCACGGTCGACACTTGTCTCCTTGTGAAGAGCCCACCCGGTCGCACTCGCCAGAAAGTCTACCGCAACATTGGGAATGTTTCCCGCCGAGTACGTAGCGGTTTACCCACTTACGCCATGCCGGGACATTCAAGTCGCGGACATGTTCCCATAGCCGGCCACCAGCATGTGGGGCTGACAAGGAGGTGATTTTCTCAAGACAAGGAGCATAGACTCCTCCCATATTTGGAGGTGATCACGGCCATCTAGATAAGTGAGGGGTGGGCGCGCCGGGGGGTAGGGGGTCGGGGAGGTCGTGGGGAGTACGAGGTGGAGGATGCAACCGCTGAAGAGCAGCTAGAGCCACGTCCGCGTCCTCCACCATTCCGAAGTCGGATCCGTCCTTTGGCTTCTTTGCCTCCCTTTCCCCCGGGTTTATATTTTGCTCGTGAATTCCACAGCTTTCTTTACAAAAGGTAATTCCTGCGAGTTTGCAGTTGTAATTCATACCCTGTGTCGCACCTGGTACAGGTTATTTTAACAGGTAAGGATCCTTAGTAGCCGCCAAAAAATTATGGCGACCTTCGATTTTTGAATCAACGCACCTGCTGTGTATAGTCAATCGTCGCCTTGCCTTGCATCGTCAATGAAAAGATTTCCCGTACAGTACAGGTACCCTTGCCCAAGCGCGGCTGTTCCCCGCTGCCCAATAAAACATGCAATCTTCCTACTTTGCTGCAAATACGTAGTTCCTCTAGATATTTTTTACAAGAAAGGCAGTGAAAAGCATCATATCTGGCCTTATTATGTTATGCAGCCATCTTACGTTTTGCCATTCCCTCAGCACGTTTTTGGCACGATGTACGGGACGTGTGGGTACGGGTACATGTGCATCGCACCTCCGCCCAAACAAGTACAGATGTACCTGTATAGCCGTAGCAATATTGCTATTTCCTATGTTACCCCTTTTTCCTCCTTATTTTTTTCATTTTTGCTATTTTTTCTCTCCACGTTCCTCTAATACAACTTGTAATCATCGATGTTTATGTTTACTGCACTTTTTTCTTTTTGCTTGTTGGTTTCCACTTTTTTTTTTCTGGGTATTAGATCGATTTCTTACAAGAAAAAGCTGTGGAGGCCATCAAGCAAAAAGAAGAAAAGAGGAAAAAACCTAACCCCGAGGAACAGGAAGGTATGCCACAGCGTCAGCACTTCTTTTATTTCTTGTAAAAATATTTCTAGATTGCCCATCGACATTGAATTTATTTCTATGGCAACTGCAATACTAATGGTGCTCCTCTTCTCACTTTTTTTTTTTTTTTTTTTTTTGCGCCCCCGGGATATGGGACTGGCAGGGAACCCGCACCGGCACCCTCTACAGGCGGCGTTTTGCAAACATGACTGAGAGCAGAAGTTCGAAACAAACCTCAACTCATCATCGATCATGCTCCCGGGTAGGCGACGCTCGTGTGAGTGCATTAAGTACCATTGTACGAGAACCGTACCATACTACGCTAACCCCACACGAGGCCAGTGTTTTTCTCACTCTTGCCCTTCTGTTTCCCCTCCCTTTTTCCCTGTCCGTGCTCATATTGTTCTTCTTGTAATCCTATTGCAATATAAATATAGTGCATGTTTGGATGTACCTGCTGGTATTAATGAAATGCACATATAGCTGCATCCTTAATTCAAAAATATTCTTACAAGAAAAAGCAGTGGAGGCCACCAAGCAAGAAAAAGAAAGAAAGGAAGAAAAAACCTAAGCCCGAGGAACATGAAGGCATGCCACAGCACCAGCACTGCCCTCATGAAAAGAGTCGCGGAGATAAGAACCCAGAGTGCCATGAAGAGCAGCAGAAAGACGTTGCATGAATTCTCGTCGCACATCCCCCAAAAAACGCCGAAACGGAAGATAAGTAGATCGACGAACAAAATGTTGCATACGGACATAACTGTCAGAGCGCAAGGAACGAGAGTCAGCGGCCCCCATGCCAGGGAAGCGACGAACAGCCACCAAAATAGCCAAGCGATCGACCAACTCAGCCGCCATCGGCGCCAACCGGCCCCCATCCTCCATGGCGAAGGGGTAGTAGTCATGGACCGACTGAACCGAAGGCGTGCCAAGCAAAGCGGAAGTGCGGAGGTCCGCATCAAGTTTGCCTTGCTGAGCTCCCAATGCAAGGCTCCCAGGGAGTGGAAGGCGAGCACCTATACGAGGAACGTTGGTGTTCGTGCGAGCACTTGTAACCGTCACATCAACAACAAGATGGCGGTGCGGAGCCATGAAGTCCAACCAAACCACATCCCCAGGACGATCACGTGAAGCTCCCGACCGAATACGGCGGACCTCCAACCGCAAGTCCCGGCCCTTAGTAGCCCCCGCTTCAAGCATGAACTCTTCAAGCTGCGTCCTTAATTGAACATGTAGTAACTTAGTATCACAGGTAACACCCGCAAAATAAAGACGGCGGCGCGCCACACGCGCTGGGTTTATTATAGGAAATCAGTGCCCGTACACGTATTCCTACATATTGATGTGCGCACTGGATATATTCATATAGGCGGCACCGTGCGTTCTCCCATTAACTTCTCATATTCCCTCAACGTCCTGTAACTATCGCTTCGAGCCATCCCGCGCACGCGCCAACAGGCACCGCGAGGGGGCTGAAGCCCCCTCCTCGACCATGCTCCGATAATAGGGTTGCTTTTGTGTGCTGTGCGAACTGATGCGCGCTGGACATCGCTATTTGTAATCCTTTTACAGTAATGTTGATAACTACCACCCGTACAGGTAAGTAAGGACTATTGTACATATCACCTATGCAAAGCTAGACCGGTAGCTCCGGCCCATATAAGGATTACTGCTAGTATATATTATTATATTTGCCGGTTGGCTCCACGGCAAATATAATAATATAAGGATTAGAGGGCACATTCGTCCGTTCCCCTGTCGCCGTTTGGCATTATTATAGCGCGTCGTGTGGGGCTGCGTGCGACAGTTTACGCACACACTACCATTGTAATCGGCCTTCTTCCGCGTTTGGAAATTGCTGCCAAATATCCGAAGTTCCACCAAGGGAGTTCGGTATCATGGTAGCTGTCGTTGCAGCGTGGCACGAGTCTATGTGCCCAAGACGCCATCTGCACTCCGAGTGCCCCAAGCACAGGTACACCCAACACGTTCATGCCCATCACTGCGAATCCGGCGACAACTATGACCAGCACCAGCACGGTGCGCCACGAAGACGGTGCCTTATCCTGCAACGAGAAGAGCTTTCATTCTGGTGGCTGCAAGGACTGCAAAATTACTTGCCCCGTGTGCCTGCTCATGATTTTCGTCGTGATCCTGCTAGCGCCGACCTCCGTCGTCGCGGTCGCCAACTGCGGCGGCCACGGTGCGCTGCTTGCCACCTCCTCTGCTGTGCCTACCTGCGTTTGTGATCCCGGCTACTCGCCCAAAGAGTCTGACGGAGGAGTCTGCGTTCCTGACTCTGACGTGCCCGGGAGCTGGGCTGCCGTGTTCACACGCGTAGACCATGAGAGCGCCCAAGAACGTGTGTTGGCGCTGCTATGGAAAACTCCGAATCAGACTCTCTCAGTCTCTCCGGAATGAGTGGAGTTCATCTGTCTGACAAACTAAGGTGATGCGATGGCACGCTGCACATCCTGCTATTTATTCGAACTTGTTATTTATTTATGCTTATCGCTAAAACATTATACTGAGTCCGAGCTTTTTCCGCCCTGTTCGTGACGACCAGTCGTCAAAAGTCGGAAACTCGTTTAAATACCCTTTATTCCCCGCCGCGATGCTTCAGACTGCTCCTCCTTCTTTATAATCGGTATCTGCTGTTCCCCGGCTTCAAATTTCCGATGTGAGCTACTACTCATCGATAGAACAGACCGGAGAAGCTGGGGGCTTAAGCCGAGTTTGATCCGTTGCTTGTTTCCCTCGCCTGTTCTTCGCCGTCTAATTTCAAAAAGAAAAAAACGACACTCCTGAATCCTGATAATCCACCTGTTGACGCAGCGTATGTAAAGCGGCAGGCGATATATCCGTCTATATACTCAGCCTAGTTATTTATATTGCTTACCACGCGTTATGGATGCCATACTTGTATTAGTCGTCGCCACGTCGCGGTTATTCTTCGCAGTTGTGTGGGTTGCTGACTTGCTGCTGCTGTTGTTGCTATACTGCGGCTGGGTTTATCATATTCTTATTATATTTATGTTTTGCTGAAAAGAATAATCCACTTATTATTGGCCTAGACAATATGGAGATCCGCCTTTCTTTTGATAAATGTTTATACATCAGCAAGACAGAGATGCGTAAGCGTATCGACAAAAGAACATAAGATAAAGGCAGCATCGAACCCGGATAATCAAGATTTATTGTTCAAGCCTTTTTTTGGTCGCCGTCCGCTTCTCCTCTATCGCTATTACCGACACTCGTTATATGATACGTATGTAAAACAACCTCTATCTTCGTATATCCTATTTGTGCGTTAGTTTACAGAGCTCATCGGTTGTCCATCGATGACGGTATTACGGCAATATACACGGTTCTTCAGCATGCACCCGACCCTACTATCTACACGACCTCGGTTCTACCTAATAGATTTGCTCACTCGTCTATATGTTTTCTTTCGTCGCCGCCGTAGTGGCCTTCACAAGGACGAAGAGCATGCTGGAGAAGAGGACCATGATCACTACCATGACAGCCACCACCTTGAGGAGTGCAGCGGCCACGGCCACCTCCATGGTACCGAATGCCACTGCGACGACGGCTGGATGACGAGCAGCAGCGACCCTGGTGCCTGTGTGCCGCAGTCCACTGGCCGTCGCATGCTGGGAGAGGAGGTGTGCAGCGGCCACGGCCACCTCCATGGCACAGAGTGCCACTGCGACGACGGCTGGAAGATGAGCAGCAGCGACACTGGTGCATGTGTGCCCGCTGATAATGACCACCACCACCAACACGGTGACGAGGCATGCGGTGGACATGGCCACCTCCATGGTACCGAATGCCACTGCGACGACGGCTGAATGACGAGCAGCAGCGACCCTGGTGCCTGTGTGCCGCAGTCCACTGGCCGTCGCATGCTGAGAGAGGAGGTGTGCAGCGGCCACGGCCACCTTCATGGCACAGAGTGCCACTGCGATGACGGCTGGATAATGAGGAGCAGTAACCCTGGTGCATGTGTCCCCGCTGATAATGATTACGACCACCACCACGGTGACGAGGCATGCGGTGGACATGGCCACCTCCATGGTACCGAATGCCACTGCGACGACGGCTGGATGATGAGCAGCAGCGACCCTGGTGCCTGTGTGCCGCAGTCCACTGGCCGTCGCATGCTGGGAGAGAGGTGTGCAGCGGTCACGGCCACCTACATGGTGCCGAATGCCACTGCGACGACGGCTGGATAATGAGCAGCAGCGACCCTGGTGCCTGTGTGCTGGATGACCACGACCACCATGATGACCATGACGAGGTGTGCAGCGGCCACGGCCACCTCCACGGTACAGAGTGCCACTGCGACGACGACTGGATGATGAGCAGCAGCGACACTGGTGCCTGTGTGCCGCTGTCCACTGGCCGTCGCAATATGGGGGAGGAGGTGTGCAGCGGCCACGGCCACCTCCACGGAACAGAGTGCCACTGCGACGACGGCTGGATGACGAGCAGCAGCGACCCTGGTGCCTGTGTGCCGCAGTCCACTGGCCGTCGCATGCTGGGAGAGGAGGTGTGCAGCGGCCACGGCCACCTCCATGGCACAGAGTGCCACTGCGACGACGGCTGGAAGATGAGCAGCAGCGACACTGGTGCATGTGTGCCCGCTGATAATGACCACGACCACCACCACGGTGACGAGGCATGCGGTGGACATGGCCGCCTCCATGGTACCGAATGCCACTGCGACGACAGCTGGAAGATGAGCAGCAGCGACACTGGTGCCTGTGTGCCGCAGTCCACTGGCCGTCGCATGCTGGGAGAGGAGGTGTGCAGCGGCCACGGCCACCTCCATGGCACAGAGTGCCACTGCGACGACGGCTGGAAGATGAGCAGCAGCGACCGTGGTGCCTGTGTGCCGCAGTCCACTGGCCGTCGCATGCTGGGAGAGGAGGTGTGCAGCGGTCACGGCCACCTTCATGGCACAGAGTGCCACTGCGATGACGGCTGGATAATGAGGAGCAATAACCCTGGTGCATGTGTCCCCGCTCATAATGACCACGACCACCACCACGGTGACGAGGCATGCGGTGGACATGGCCACCTCCATGGTACCGAATGCCACTGCGACGACGGCTGGATGATGAGCAGCAGCGACCCTGGTGCCTGTGTGCCGCAGTCCACTGGCCGTCGCATGCTGAGAGAGGAGGTGTGCAGCGGCCACGGCCATCTTCATGATGCCGAATGCCACTGCGACGACGGCTGGATAATGAGCAGCAGCGACCCTGGTGCCTGTGTGCCGGAACACCTGGACGACCACGACCACCATGATGACCATGACCAGGTGTGCAGCGGCCACGGCCACCTCCACGGAACAGAGTGCCACTGCGACGACGGCTGGATAATGAGCAGCAGCGACCCTGGTGCCTGTGTGCCGGAACACCTGGACGACCACGACCACCATGATGACCATGACGAGGTGTGCAGCGGCCACGGCCACCTCCATGGTACAGAGTGCCACTGCGACGACGGCTGGAAGATGAGCAGCAGCGACACTGGTGCCTGTGTGCCGGAACACCTGGACGACCACGACCACCATGATGACCATGACGAGGTGTGCAGCGGCCACGGCCACCTCCACGGAACAGAGTGCCACTGCGACGACGGCTGGAAGATGAGCAGCAGCTACACTGGTGCCTGTGTGCCGCAGTCTCCTGGCCGTCGCATTCTGGGAGAGGAGGTGTGCAGCGGCCACGGCCACCTCCATGGCACAGAGTGCCACTGCGACGACGGCTGGACGATGAGCAGCAGCGACACTGGTGCATGTGTGCCCGCTGATATTGACCACCACCACGGTGACGAGGCATGCGGTGGACATGGCCACCTCCATGGTACCGAATGCCACTGCGACGACGGCTGGATGACGAGCAGCAGCGACCCTGGTGCCTGTGTGCCGCAGTCCACTGGCCGTCACATGCTGGGAGAGGAGGTGTGCAGCGGTCACGGCCACCTTCATGGTGCCGAATGCCACTGCGATGACGGCTGGATAATGAGCAGCAGTAACCCTGGTGCATGTGTCCCCGCTGATAATGACTACGACCACCACAACGGTGACGAGGCATGCGGTGGACATGGCCACCTCCATGGTACCGAATGCCACTGCGACGACAGCTGGATGATGAGCAGCAGCGACCCTGGTGCCTGTGTGCCGCAGTCCACTGGCCGTCGCATGCTGGGAGAGGAGGTGTGCAGCGGTTACGGCCACCTACATGGTGCCGAATGCCACTGCGACGACGGCTGGATAATGAGCAGCAGCGACCCTGGTGCCTGTGCGCTGGATGACCACGACAACCATGATGACCATGACGAGGTGTGCAGCGGCCACGGCCACCTCCATGGCACAGAGTGCCACTGCGATGACGGCTGGATAATGAGCAGCAGCGACACTGGTGCATGTGTGCCCGCTGATAATGACCACGACCACCACCACGGTGACGAGGCATGCGGTGGACATGGCCACCTCCATGGTACCGAATGCCACTGCGACGACGGCTGGATGACGAGCAGCAGCGACCCTGGTGCCTGTGTGCCGCAGTCCACTGGCCGTCGCATGCTGGGAGAGGAGGTGTGCAGCGGTCACGGCCACCTTCATGGCACAGAGTGCCACTGCGATGACGGCTGGATAATGAGCAGCAGTAACCCTGGTGCATGTGTCCCCGCTGATAATGACCACGACCACCACCACGGTGACGAGGCATGCAGTGGATATGGCCACCTCCAAGGTACCGAATGCCACTGCGACGACGGCTGGATGACGAGCAGCAGCGACCCTGGTGCCTGTGTGCCGCAGTCCACTGGCCGTCGCATGCTGGGAGAGGAGGTGTGCAGCGGTCACGGCCACCTTCATGGCACAGAGTGCCACTGCGATGACGGCTGGAAGATGAGCAACAGCGACACTGGTGCATGTGTCCCCGCTTATAATGACTACGACCACCACAACGGTGACGAGGCATGCGGTGGACATGGCCACCTCCATGGTACAGAGTGCCACTGCGACGACTGCTGGATGATGAGCAGCAGCGACCCTGGTGCCTGTGTGCCGCAGTCCACTGGCCGTCGCAATATGGGGGAGGAGGTGTGCAGCGGCCACGGCCATCTTCATGGTGCCGAATGCCACTGCGACGACGGCTGAATAATGAGCAGCAGCGACCCTGGTGCCTGTGTGCCTGAACACCTGGACGACCACGACCACAATGATGACCATGACCAGGTGTGCAGCGGCCACGGCCACCTCCACGGAACAGAGTGCCACTGCGACGACGGCTGGAAGATGAGCAGCAGCGACCCTGGTGCCTGTGTGCCGGAACACCTGGACGACCACGACCACCATGATGACCATGACGAGGTGTGCAGCGGCC
Source organism: Tetraselmis chui (assembly GCA_026401115.1). NCBI lineage: Eukaryota > Viridiplantae > Chlorophyta > Chlorodendrophyceae > Chlorodendrales > Chlorodendraceae > Tetraselmis > Tetraselmis chui. Next base: position 168,242 of record JAPMLY010000567.1, read on the forward strand.
ACGGCCACCTCCACGGAACAGAGTGCCACTGCGACGACGGCTGGAAGATGAGCAGCAGCGACCGTGGTGCCTGTGTGCCGCAGTCCACTGGCCGTCGCATGCTGGGAGAGGAGGTGTGCAGCGGCCACGGCCACCTCCATGGCACAGAGTGCCACTGCGACGACGGCTGGATAATGATCAGCAGCGACCCTGGTGCATGTGTGCCCGCTGATAATGACCACGACCACCACCACGGTGACGAGGCATGCGGTGGACATGGCCGCCACCATGGTACCGAATGCCACTGCGACGACAGCTGGAAGATGAGCAGCAGCGACACTGGTGCCTGTGTGCCGCAGTCCACTGGCCGTCGCATTCTGGGAGAGGAGGTGTGCAGCGGCCACGGCCACCTCCATGGCACAGAGTGCCACTGCGACGACGGCTGGAAGATGAGCAGCAGCGACACTGGTGCATGTGTGCCCGCTGATAATGACCACGACCACCACCACGGTGACGAGGCATGCGGTGGACATGGCCACCTCCACGGTACCGAATGCCACTGCGACGACGGCTGGATGACGAGCAGCAGCGACCCTGGTGCCTGTGTGCCGCAGTCCATTGGCCGTCGCATGCTGGGAGAGGAGGTGTGCAGCGGTCACGGCCACCTTCATGGCACAGAGTGCCACTGCGACGACGGCTGGAAGATGAGCAGCAGCGACACTGGTGCATGTGTCCCCGCTGATAATGACAACGACCACCACTACGGTGACGAGGCATGCGGTGGACATGGCCACCTCCATGGTACAGAGTGCCACTGCGACGACTGCTGGATGATGAGCAGCAGCGACCCTGGTGCCTGTGTGCCGCAGTCCACTGGCCGTCGCATGCTGAGAGAGGAGGTGTGCAGCAGCCACGGCCATCTTCATGGTGCCGAATGCCACTGCGACGACGGCTGGATAATGAGCAGCAGCGACCCTGGTGCCTGTGTGCCGGAACACCTGGACGACCACGACCACCATGATGACCATGACCAGGTGTGCAGCGGCCACGGCCACCTCCACGGAACAGAGTGCCACTGCGTTGACGGCTGGAAGATGAGCAGCAGCGACCCTGGTGCCTGTGTGCCGGAACACCAGGACGACCACGACTACCATGATGACCATGACGAGGTGTGCAGCGGCCACGGCCACCTCCACGGAACAGAGTGCCACTGCGACGACGGCTGGAAGATGAGCAGCAGCTACACTGGTGCCTGTGTGCCGCAGTCTCCTGGCCGTCGCATGCTGGGAGAGGAGGTGTGCAGCGTCCACGGCCACCTCCATGGCACAGAGTGCCACTGCGACGACGGCTGGAAGATGATCAGCAGCGACACTGGTGCATGTGTGCCCGCTGATAATGACCACGACCACCACCACGGTGACGAGGCATGCGGTGGACATGGCCACCTCCATGGTACCGAATGCCACTGCGACGACGGCTGGATGACGAGCAGCAGCGACACTGGTGCCTGTGTGCCGCAGTCCACTGGCCGTCGCATGCTGGGAGAGGAGGTGTGCAGCGGTCACGGCCACCTTCATGGCACAGAGTGCCACTGCGATGACGGCTGGATAATGAGCAGCAGTAACCCTGGTGCATGTGTCCCCGCTGATAATGATTACGACCACCACCACGGTGACGAGGCATGCGGTGGACATGGCCACCTCCATGGTACCGAATGCCACTGCGACGACGGCTGGATGATGAGCAGCAGCGACCCTGGTGCCTGTGTGCCGCAGTCCACTGGCCGTCGCATGCTGGGAGAGAGGTGTGCAGCGGTCACGGCCACCTACATGGTGCCGAATGCCACTGCGACGACGGCTGGATAATGAGCAGCAGCGACCCTGGTGCCTGTGTGCTGGATGACCACGACCACCATGATGACCATGACGAGGTGTGCAGCGGCCACGGCCACCTCCACGGTACAGAGTGCCACTGCGACGACGACTGGATGATGAGCAGCAGCGACACTGGTGCCTGTGTGCCGCTGTCCACTGGCCGTCGCAATATGGGGGAGGAGGTGTGCAGCGGCCACGGCCACCTCCACGGAACAGAGTGCCACTGCGACGACGGCTGGATGACGAGCAGCAGCGACCCTGGTGCCTGTGTGCCGCAGTCCACTGGCCGTCGCATGCTGGGAGAGGAGGTGTGCAGCGGCCACGGCCACCTCCATGGCACAGAGTGCCACTGCGACGACGGCTGGAAGATGAGCAGCAGCGACACTGGTGCATGTGTGCCCGCTGATAATGACCACGACCACCACCACGGTGACGAGGCATGCGGTGGACATGGCCGCCTCCATGGTACCGAATGCCACTGCGACGACAGCTGGAAGATGAGCAGCAGCGACACTGGTGCCTGTGTGCCGCAGTCCACTGGCCGTCGCATGCTGGGAGAGGAGGTGTGCAGCGGCCACGGCCACCTCCATGGCACAGAGTGCCACTGCGACGACGGCTGGAAGATGAGCAGCAGCGACACTGGTGCATGTGTGCCCGCTGATAATGACCTCGACCACCACCACGGTGACGAGGCATGCGGTGGACATGGCCACCTCCATGGTACCGAATGCCACTGCGACGACGGCTGGATGACGAGCAGCAGCGACACTGGTGCCTGTGTGCCGCAGTCCACTGGCCGTCGCATGCTGGGAGAGAGGTGTGCAGCGGTCACGGCCACCTACATGGTGCCGAATGCCACTGCGACGACGGCTGAATAATGAGCAGCAGCGACCCTGGTGCCTGTGTGCTGGATGACCACGACCACCATGATGACCATGACGAGGTGTGCAGCGGCCACGGCCACCTCCACGGTACAGAGTGCCACTGCGACGACGGCTGGATGATGAGCAGCAGCGACACTGGTGCCTGTGTGCCGCTGTCCACTGGCCGTCGCAATATGGGGGAGGAGGTGTGCAGCGGCAACGGCCACCTCCACGGAACAGAGTGCCACTGCGACGACGGCTGGATGACGAGCAGCAGCGACCCTGGTGCCTGTGTGCCGCAGTCCACTGGCCGTCGCATGCTGGGAGAGGAGGTGTGCAGCGGCCACGGCCACCTCCATGGCACAGAGTGCCACTGCGACGACGGCTGGAAGATGAGCAGCAGCGACACTGGTGCATGTGTGCCCGCTGATAATGACCACGACCACCACCACGGTGACGAGGCATGCGGTGGACATGGCCACCTCCATGGTACCGAATGCCACTGCGACGACGGCTGGATGACGAGCAGCAGCGACCCTGGTGCCTGTGTGCCGCAGTCCACTGGCCGTCGCATGCTGGGAGAGGAGGTGTGCAGCGGTCACGGCCACCTTCATGGCACAGAGTGCCACTGCGATGACGGCTGGATAATGAGCAGCAGTAACCCTGGTGCATGTGTCCCCGCTGATAATGACTACGACCACCATGATGACCATGACGAGGCTTGCAGTGGATATGGCCACCTCCATGGTACCGAATGCCACTGCGACGACGGCTGGATGACGAGCAGCAGCGACCCTGGTGCCTGTGTGCCGCAGTCCACTGGCCGTCGCATGCTGGGAGAGGAGGTGTGCAGCGGTCACGGCCACCTTCATGGCACAGAGTGCCACTGCGATGACGGCTGGAAGATGAGCAGCAGCGACACTGGTGCATATGTCCCCGCTTATAATGACTACGACCACCACAACGGTGACGAGGCATGCGGTGGACATGGCCACCTCCACGGAACAGAGTGCCACTGCGACGACTGCTGGATGATGAGCAGCAGCGACCCTGGTGCCTGTGTGCCGCAGTCCACTGGCCGTCGCATGCTGAGAGAGGAGGTGTGCAGCGGCCACGGCCATCTTCATGGTGCCGAATGCCACTGCGACGACGGCTGAATAATGAGCAGCAGCGACCCTGGTGCCTGTGTGCCTGAACACCTGGACGACCACGACTACCATGATGACCATGACGAGGTGTGCAGCGGCCACGGCCACCTCCACGGATCAGAGTGCCACTGCGACGACGGCTGGAAGATGAGCAGCAGCGACCGTGGTGCCTGTGTGCCGCAGTCCACTGGCCGTCGCATGCTGGGAGAGGAGGTGTGCAGCGGCCACGGCCACCTCCATGGCACAGAGTGCCACTGCGACGACGGCAGGAAGATGAGCAGCAGCGACACTGGTGCATGTGTGCCCGCTGATAATGACCACGACCACCACCACGGTGACGAGGCATGCGGTGGACATGGCCGCCTCCATGGTACCGAATGCCACTGCGACGACAGCTGGAAGATGAGCAGCAGCGACACTGGTGCCTGTGTGCCGCAGTCCACTGGCCGTCGCATTCTGGGAGAGGAGGTGTGCAGCGGCCACGGCCACCTCCATGGCACAGAGTGCCACTGCGACGACGGCAGGAAGATGAGCAGCAGCGACACTGGTGCATGTGTGCCCGCTGATAATGACCACGACCACCACCACGGTGACGAGGCATGCGGTGGACATGGCCACCTCCACGGAACAGAGTGCCACTGCGACGACTGCTGGATGATGAGCAGCAGCGACCCTGGTGCCTGTGTGCCGCAGTCCACTGGCCGTCGCATGCTGAGAGAGGAGGTGTGCAGCGGCCACGGCCATCTTCATGGTGCCGAATGCCACTGCGACGACGGCTGAATAATGAGCAGCAGCGACCCTGGTGCCTGTGTGCCTGAACACCTGGACGACCACGACCACCATGATGACCATGACCAGGTGTGCAGCGGCCACGGCCACCTCCACGGAACAGAGTGCCACTGCGACGACGGCTGGAAGATGAGCAGCAGCGACCCTGGTGCCTGTGTGCCGGAACACCTGGACGACCACGACCACCATGATGACCATGACGAGGTGTGCAGCGGCCACGGCCACCTCCACGGATCAGAGTGCCACTGCGACGACGGCTGGAAGATGAGCAGCAGCGACCGTGGTGCCTGTGTGCCGCAGTCCACTGGCCGTCGCATGCTGGGAGAGGAGGTGTGCAGCGGCCACGGCCACCTCCATGGCACAGAGTGCCACTGCGACGACGGCAGGAAGATGAGCAGCAGCGACACTGGTGCATGTGTGCCCGCTGATAATGACCACGACCACCACCACGGTGACGAGGCATGCGGTGGACATGGCCGCCTCCATGGTACCGAATGCCACTGCGACGACAGCTGGAAGATGAGCAGCAGCGACACTGGTGCCTGTGTGCCGCAGTCCACTGGCCGTCGCATTCTGGGAGAGGAGGTGTGCAGCGGCCACGGCCACCTCCATGGCACAGAGTGCCACTGCGACGACGGCAGGAAGATGAGCAGCAGCGACACTGGTGCATGTGTGCCCGCTGATAATGACCACGACCACCATGGTGACGAGGCATGCGGTGGACATGGCCACCTCCATGGTACCGAATGCCACTGCGACGACGGCTGGGTGACGAGCAGCAGCGACTCTGGTGCCTGTGTGCCGCAGTCCACTGGCCGTCGCATGCTGGGAGAGGAGGTGTGCAGCGGTCACGGCCACCTACATGGTGCCGAATGCCACTGCGATGACGGCTGGATGACGAGCAGCAGCGACCCTGGTGCCTGTGTGCCAGAACGTCTGGACGAACACGACCACCATGATGACCATGACCAGGTGTGCAGCGGCCACGGCCACCTCCATGGTACAGAGTGCCACTGCGACGACGGCTGGAAGATGAGCAGCAGCGATCCTGGTGCCTGTGTGCCGGAACACCTGGACGACCACGACCACCATGATGACCATGACCAGGTGTGCAGCGGCCACGGCCACCTCCACGGTACAAAGTGCCACTGCAACGAAGGCTGGAAGATGAGCAGCAGGGACCACAGAGCTTGCGTGCCGCAGTCCACTGGCCGTCGTATGCTAGCCGGAAAGATGTGCGGTGGACGTGGCCACGGTCATGGAAGCGGTTGCCACAGCGATGATAGCTACATTCGCGGGATAATCATGAATCTACTTGTGCGTGCATAATCGTCCAATAAGTAACTGAACTGACAAGATGGCCCTTAGCAGTAGCTATGCTGGTGCCCAAATGGACTTGGATAAAGCTGGTGTGAGAAAAGTGCTGTAGCACAAAATGAATGACAATATCGCCCTTCGTGACACGGGGGCAGCGCCACCACTCAGTCATGACTAAGAGCATTACATCCATGCTTCTCGAGGGCGTTTATTCCGTCTGGGGTTTTAAAAGATTGCTTATATTCCCAAAAAATGAAGTCCATGGAAGAAGAATCATGAAGTCTTATTTCTGTCTGTAAGTTCCGAGAAGAAATTTAGGAAGCAAGTCGAGGGTTTCGACGATAAGATGATAAACATGCACGATTATGATAATTCAATCATCAAACCCCAAACTTTGGAAGTAAACACATCCGGACAGTCGTCCTTGAGGATTGCACGCACGTGAAGGCTGAGCAGTGATGGATTGGCGATGAGGTGTGCTTTATAAGCGTCCACGAATGGTGACATGCATGTATATATGTTAAAGTCGGGTGAGAATGGGCAAGACGTGCATTATACTGCTACAAATCATGGTGCATACCTCGCGAGTGTAAGCTACTGAAGGAGTAGGAAGCGACGGCGTTGGTGAGCAAGGTCAATGTAGCGGGTGAAGGTCAATGTAGCCGCCGACCTCTGTCATGCCAGGACTCAGTATGACCGTAACTAAGAGCAGAGTGTGCAGTGGTTTAACTGACTGTGCGCAGCTGCCGCGGACGCGATGGGCGGTCCATTAGCTGCGACCAGGAAGCAATTGGGTACCTGGCAGGGCTCAACCATAAATAACAAGCCCTTTCTCGGTGTCTGCTCGATCCAGCAACACAGAGCTGACTGACGCCTTGTTTGCACAACGCACTCTCACATCAATGTATCATGATCACAATCCAACAGGCGTGTGCGATAGCACTGGCTTTAGTTAGATAAAAGCAACAACAACAACAACAACAACAACAACAACAACAACACCAACACCAAGATACTCGCTTTCATTATTTTCATACTTACGCAAGGTTCATTGCCAAGCTCTTGTCATCTTGGTGCAGCGGCTCCGAAACTGACTTCATCAAGATTCATGTATGGATGCTCTGTGTCAGACAGCAAGTGAGCTACATCTTGCGGAGATGCGCGTTGCTCAGTTGATGGCACGTGTTCGACAAAGCCGTGTGCATTCAGGCTAGATGGCTGGGGAAATGACGATCCATTGAATCACATAGTTTGGTACATACACAGAGCATAATAGCGACCGCCTCCATCGCACCCATGACCGACTTTATACAGCCGACTCGGAGCTTAGCGAACGAGATGCGTGCCCACGCGTCTGCTCCAGCCCAAGCGGGGCGTATCCCACATCTCACTGCGGCTTGCTACGCGGTTTCGGACGGACCTCGTTGTCGTTGACCTGCCTGATGTAGATAGTGTCGGAGGGGTGGCTGCAGATGATCCAGAGGGGGTGGGCGTTCGTGGGTCAGCGTGTGACATCAAGGTATGATATCAGAAAAGGTAAGTCCAGTAAGCAGAAAAAGAGGACAATGCTGAGTGAAGGGTAGTGGGCACGCACTCTTTCTCGCCCTGCTCATAGGTGTAGCTGGAGGCGACGGCCAGCAGGGAGCCGCTGCGGTTGAAGGATAGCGCCGCGATGGAGGTGGGGTAGCGTTGGTACTGATACAACCGCTTCTTATTCTCCCCATCCCACACATTCACGATCCCATCGCAGCCCCCTGTCGCAAACGTGCCGTGCTCGCGGTGGAAAGAGATGGAGTTCACTGGGTACACCACGTCCTTGCCGTTCTCCTGTCGCCGGTGACACTACACAACCCCATCCCAGCTCAGCTGCCTCCGCCATCCGCCACCAACTGCACCGTCCTTTGCATTGCTATCGCTCACAACATACCTCCCCACAACCACCCACCCACACACACACACTTACCTTGAATGCATATTTTCTTGTCTGCGCCTCCTCCGTCGTTTCAAAGTACTCCATTGCCACCCGGCCCTCTACGCTGCTCAGCGCGTAGCCTTCCCCGTTGGGATAGCATCGAATGCAACGAGTCTGGAACCGCAGGGATGACTCCCTCTGCTGCTCAGGTCGGCCCTCATGGATGCTTTGCGCACAGACACACCGTGAGGTTGTGATGTGAGCGCATTGCTGCTTGCCGACCACTCACTAATCTCGCGATGGCTTTGGGAACACAGGCATCAGTAACGGGTGAATGGCGACTCACTTGCGAATGTCAAAAATGAAGACCTGGCGATTGGAGGTCGCAAGCACCACTCGCTGCCCAACCGCATCCATGCTGTACACTTTGCCGTTGAGTGGCACAGTTGCAACGCAGCTGTGCGCGGGTTCCACCCGCGGGTCCCAAACCTTCATCGTCTGGTCCCAACTGCCCGTCAGAAGGAGCCCTGGTGAAAGCAGCAGCACCAACAGCGTAAATATGCCAGATGCGGTATAGGTGGCATGACTGTGTTAGGTTGGAAAGGGGAAAAGAGGAGGATGAGGACACACCAGCATCAGGAAGCCTCACTACCGACTTTATCGGTTGCTCATGTGATCCGATCACATACTCTGTTTGCGAGTTAAAGTCAAACCTGGCAAGCAACGACTCAGACTGTCAGCAGCAGCTGGCCTCGTGTGGATTATACTCTATGAGATCTTCATGGACACAGACGACTGGTATGCCTTCCTCACATACATGTCACCATGCGCGAGCGCCATGACTACATCAGTGCTTTAGGATGATCGTGCAAAGCCTCACCGCTTCAATTTGCCCTCCAAACCCACAGAAAATGCGGCGGAGTCGCCATCAAAGCAGGCATCCAGCACTGGAGCTGCATGCACGTGGCGCCCGCACAGCGTGTTCCGATTCACATCATACAGCCGCGTCGTCTGCTCGGTTTCAGGGTACATCAAAACACAGCATTACCAGTGTGTGTGTGTGTGGACGTATGTTTGGGGGTATGGGGTGTCTGTGTGTACAAGAGCGTTCGTGTGTGTGTGTGTGTGTGTGTGTGTGTGTGTTAGAGAGAGAGAGAGAGAGAGAGAGAAAAAGAAAGGGAGGGGGGCGGAGGGAGAAAGCCTGTATATGTGTGAGTGTGTGTGTGTGTGTGTGTGTGTATGTGTTGTGCATCGGTGGTTCAGTATATGTGTTTATGCCTGTGTCAAGTGTGTGCGTGCGTGTGTGTACAAGAGCGTTTCTGCGTGTGTGTGAGTGTGTGTGTGTGTGTGAAAGAGAGAGAGAGAGAGAGAGAGAGA
>JAPMLY010000567.1:180000-190485 GCA_026401115.1 Tetraselmis chui
ACTGCTTAGCCAAAGATACAAGCTGGACATTCCGAACTAACAATCCTACGATTTTTTTTGAGCACGCATTACCCGAATTATATTTCCACACATTCTAAATCGCCCAACGCCGTCACGGTCTCACGACTCACGTACCCTTTCTTGCATATATGCAGGTCAATGACACCTTACTTCATAAAATCCGGTCTAGTTATTCGTGAGGGTGAGTCCGTGAGTGATTGAGAAACATGAATGTAAACCCAAGGGTAAATCACGCTCCAATGAAATTTCAAGTCGACCAACAAGCTCCGCACAAGCTAGTAAGAGTTCGAAAGCCCGCACGGTTATTTACCCAATGATTATCGAAAGCGCCTATTCCACATTATGGCAACGGTCAACTCGGTGTTTAGTGCCGATGCTTATGGTATTGATATGTTGAAACGTCGATGTTGGCCGTATTTGAATAGAAAAATGCATTTTTACAACGAGTAAAATGTTCAATCAAGTTCAAAGTTATGGACCGGCTGCTTTCTAGTTACCATCAAAACTACCATATATTAGTACACTTAGGCGCCCGCCGGCGGCACAGCGGCGGTGGATCCGGAAGGCTTGCACGCGCAAGTCCGCCGGCACTCACCCCCACCTCCACATGATGGATGCTAGTAGCCCTATAGCCGTGCTGGACCTTGCACGGTTGGGGGCTAGGCGGGGTGAAAACCGGAAGTTGTGATCCGAATGATATACTCTTGTCCCGAAGCCTCTTTACGGAGGGCTTTTAAAAATATTATATGTACACCATCTTCAAGATCCCCCGCTCGGTTGGTCCGATATTTCTTTCCAAGGCTTGATACTCTTCGAGTACTCTCCTTTCCACGGGCGGGGCCTGCATTTGAGGGGTTGTTTTGCGGCGACGAGGGTACGGACGGATCTGAGTTGGCGGCGGGCGTTGGAGTTGGCAACGGACAACCGTAAGGCAGTGCCAAGGCAAGGCGTTCGCTGACAACCGACCAGCCATATGAGTCTCGAGTCTCCCCCGGAGACGAAACAAGAAGCTACGCACGCCGGTGGAGGGTCGCGGCCGGAGGAGCGACACTGTCTTGCGACCGAGGTCCACAAGATCGTCAGCCGCCAATAAACCGGTACATGGGGGTTTTCGAATAAAGTTTTCCGTACCCAACAGCATATTTTGCGGAGCGGCGACTCGATCCGCGTGCGCGACCAACCCCTCCCCTAGTCGGTACCCAATTATCGACAGGCTGCCTTAGGCAGTTAGTCTAGGGTTATCGCAACAGCCCACTACTCGCACATGCAGCCCCCTAACCGCGTAAACCACCGGGGGGGGGGGGGGGGGGGGGGGGGGGGGGGGGGGGGGGGGGGGGGGGGGGGGGGGGGGGGGGGGGGGGGGGGGGTGCGGACGGACAAAGCGCGATCAGACAAGCGTCGGACAAGAGACGGCGAAGGACCGAGAGACACGAGAAAACTCTTGCACGGAGGCACGAGTGCTAGCTAGACACATTGTGAGGCCTTGGCCTTCCGTTATCCCCCGCTCTCGAAGGAGGAAGGAAGGCTAGGCTAGGTGGCGAGCTGCGTCGGAAGGAGCAGCGCTTATCTTGGATGAGTTGTGCATGGATCGAGACGGGGCCGTCGACGACACGAGCGAAGATTTTACCGCCTGCCTTTCCCGCCCGCCTTTCCCCTCCAACTCCGGCACAACCGGAGTAACACACGAGCCGAGGTCATGTAGGCCCGACTCGAGAAGCACACGCTGACTTGCTCTGCTGATCAACGCCCTCGCAGCGGCTGGAGCAGGCCGCGTATCGTGGAGAATAGCGACATTTTATATTTCATATTTGTATGCATTAACATAATTCTAGAAGAAAAAATGTTTACGGGTATGATTCTGATGATGTTGTTACCGCAAATGGAGAGTTGGGATCAGTGGTTCACGGCATAAATCATAATCGTAACACCCGGAGGGCGCAGATAAAGGGAACGCATAGAGACCGCAACCGTTAACTCGGTATGGTTGTAAACAATTTCAAATTTCAAATTCCGATCCATGCTGATTGAAGTATGGGAGATCAGTGGGGTCGTAGGGTTGGGCCCGACAGAAATCTCTACTTTTGATACAGACAATAATGTTATTGCAATAATCCATGCGTACATGGCTTCACGGCGGCGGTTGATCATCAGGATTACCGCCACTTGTCCGAGTCACATCTCTATTGTTTGCGATTATCCTCATGCGTGCTTCGCGCCGTACCTCTCCCCATGGGGAGGCTCGACATCCACGGGTCATGTCGACGGCAGGCGAGTGCCGATCCCAAGCCATGCTTCCGAGCTGTGTTCCGCCAACTTCAACACTCCCAACCCAACGATGATTCGGCCGTGCCCTCCCCGCTGTCCAATATTCCTTAAACACCGCTCCCGCCTCCCAATCGGGAGAGATACGAAGGCCATTGAGCGGCGATGTGACATATTGGACGGACCGGGCGGAAGATCTTGGCGTTGGCAGTGTAAACAACTTTTTTCAAATGACCGCCGTACAAGGCATTTCCGACAACTCATAATCACGCGGATCGTAGTTGTCGGCCCACCCCGTCTAGCCCCCAACCGTGCCATACATGGCACGGCAATATGGTTATCAAAGCACACCACTAGAAGGTGGGGTTAGTATAGACGGGCATGCGAGCGCACCCCCTCCGAAGCCGTTGCCGCAGCACCGCCGGCGGGCGCCGGTGGTATTTCAATCTCGAATTATCGATGTTGATTATTTATTATGGGGTAGTCGACATTTTCTAATCTCGACATCGATGGCATTTCAATCCAACATTTCGGTGATGTACCAATATTTAGGACGATATAATATGAACTCATCCGTTCTTCTTATAATAATATTGGTGTTTCATGTAAAATGGAATACGCGATGGGATTGATGGTATTATTGGTGCCACTATGATTATATCGATGTGGCAATATAGTACATCGATGGCATCATCAAATGGGGATATTTACGTGCTGTTGGTCAATTGGTTATACTATCAACGATATGTGTCGATGGTTTATCCCAAGCCTTATATCAATGCACATACATGCATATACACTCTTCCCATAAAGTCCGTTACTAGTGAAATAGGGCCTTTCGCGTAGGGCGGAAGTTTATCATGTAGGGTTTCTAGGGTTTGACTGTACTTTAGCTCGTTAATAGGCGGACCGAAACTTGTGTTGACGGTGAAGTAAAGGGGGAAGCGGGGCACAAATGGGGCCCGTCACGGCTAGGAACTGACGTATTAGGGTTTGCGGGTAAACCCCGATTTCGGGGCATACCCTAATTCGGGCGCCCCGGAATTCGGATTTTCCACACTTTGGCTCGTGAAAACTCCCGAAATCGGCGACACAACACGCGGTTTTTATGATCTCAGCATGCTATTAGCAAACATGGGAGCACGTGGGTGTGATGGCATGTGCCGTTAAGATGCTTGACGTGGATGGGATAGGGGCCGGAAACCCACAACTTGGGAGGCTTAAAAAAGCCTAACTTTGCCGTACGCTGTCCGATTCGAGCAAACCAAGTTGCAAATGGAAGCCCTTCCCCCAAGTAAATATAAGTTTTTAACTTAATTTACGCCTACCGGCCGGTTTCGCGTCAAATCCGCCGTCCGATGCCATCCAGCCCCTTATACAACCAACTGAAGTTTTTAGGGTTTCAAAATCTGCCACATTCGCGCGGGGCTAGCAACCCTTGGACAGGTGGTACCCGCACACCCGCTCCGCCAATACGCTCAACAATCAGCGCTCTATATTTCGTCTATTCACGGCGTCACCCATTTCATGCCCCATGTTGGCATGGTGCCGTGCCATTTGCCGCATGCCAAACCAAGCCCCGTGCTAGGGTACTTTGAAAGCTCCCCGCCATATTTCACGCCCGGCGATGCGAAAGCTTGAAAGGCCAGCGATGCGCGCTAGGGTGATTACACTCCAAGTCAACCGTCCTTCAAGCTCAATAGGTCCCTCGCCCGTGCTCCTTGGCTGTATTTTCGGGCACTTGGCAAGAAAACCTAGTGCACACGATATGCCATTCCCGGTATTGCCGCTATGTAGGCGGCCGGGCGCAACACACTCGGCGGATACTCGTGCAATTGTGCAAACATGCTGAAAGCCCAATGTCGAGTAGTCTCCCGGCTTATCGCGACACTACGTGCACCGAGCCACGCATAGAGGCGTGCATAACCTGCACATCCACAAATTTCGGCCTGCAAAATTTCGGCCGCAAATCCAACGTGTGTGCCCACAATAATCGGAGCGTGCCGATAGAGGTGCTCACGTCAGTGAACAGCGCGCCGTGGTGTGTTGTTCGAAAGTCATTACTCTACCCCCCAATCGAATTACATGGCCATCGCGGCTGTGCGTGGCGGATAATTAAATGCGTGCCGCTAGTAACGGACTTTATGGGAAGAGTGTATACTGGTTTTTTTTGTGGACCGTCCAACATTCAAGCAATTCATGGGTGGCAGCTCCAATTACAACGGGTTGACCCATGTGAGTGCTAGGCGAATAGAAATTAGAAATTCGAGATTTTTACAGTAAGTACCGATAAATTGGTGGTTGTCTAAGAGCGTACCCAATACTACCATCTACGTCTTAGGTAAAGGGTTTTACGCCGGGGGGGGGGGGGGGGGGGGGGGGGGGGGGAATCTCTTTGTCCGTCCCGCTCCGCTGGCAGTAACGACACAAAATAATCATACATGTACAAACATGACCTATCGCTACGAGAAAAAATGTGAAAACCATTGTATCGCTATCTCCACGATGCGCGGGCCGCTCCCGCCGCTCGAGGGCGCTTATTATTACCCTAGTTGGCCAGCATGTGCCGGCCGAGTCGGGGCCGCCTAACCTAGGCTCATGTACGATTTCGGTCGTGCCGGAGTTGTTGGGAAAGGCTGGCGAAAAAAACCCTCGCTCAGGTCGTCGAAGGCTCCAACTCGATATACGCACAGCCTCGTCCGAGAAATTATGAGCTCCTCCCGTCGCAACTCTCCTCCTAGCACAGGCTTCCCCTCCCTGCTAGGTAGGGGGGAGAAAACCATAGCCACAAATGATTGCCGCATGTCGCTCCTCCCGTCGCGTTTGTCTTATCCCGGTCGGTTACCAGCTATTTCCGGCACTAGTTGATCCATACGACACCGCATGTACCCTCCCCTTGTGGTTTACGCAGCACACCGCTTGAGGCACTCTCGTCGATGGTGGGTACAAAGAAGGGGATGAGATGGGTGGGAAAGCCAAATCGTGGCTGCGACCTTGAAGGTGCCGGGTACGGAATTTTTTCGTACCCTCCGTACAATGTTTTCCCGGTGGTGGCCGATCCAATATCATTGCCGCTAGACCGTGCCACTCCTCTCGCCGCGGTTGTCTTCATGGCTGCGGATATCGGGCTCCACCCCCCCTGGGTGGGTTTGCTGGACCTCAAAAGCGTTGGTCGACGTCGAGCGAGTGCCCTTTCATGGCGTTCATTCTAGGCTGTCCACCGACAACTCCAACACCCGCGTCCCACCGCTGATCCGTCCGTACCCTTCTCGCCATTTTTTTTTCACAATACCCCTCGCCTCCTCATCGGGTGAGTATATGCGAGTATTCAGTTACAAAGAAACACATCGGACTGGCCAAGCGGGAGATTTCGGCGCTGGTAGTGCACATAAATCATTTACAAAAGCCCTCCGTACAAGGCTTTCTCGATAGCTAATGATCATGCGTATCGCAACAGTCGGCCTACCCCGCCTTGCCCCTAAACGTGTAAGGCATGGCATGGCTATAGCGTTATCACCGCCCACCACGAGGAGGTAGGGGTGAGTGCCGACGGGAGTGCGAGCGCACCCCTCCATGGCCGCCGCCGTTGCGCCGCTATAGGGCACCCGAAGCGAAAAAGGGTGGTCTCTTCCGACGTTCCGTGACGTGCTGTAGCCGTCTCGAATTGAGGATGAAAAATCATCCATGTGGACATGGGTCGAGACACTGACAATAATACACAAACAATGCATGGATTGCATGTATTCGGGACCGTCATATACACTGGTCGACTCCATGTTCACGTGGATGAAGTGTACATATGGTCGCATTCTAAACCAACCACACGTGAAACGCATAAAAATTGATGGGCTACTCGCGAGGGCCTCCTCGACGTACGCCCTCCGCCTAGCCTTTAACGCCACCACAAAACTCTACTCCACGGCCCCCTTAATAATTTACTTGGCTCACTCACCTACCACTCCCTCTACTCGGAATACGCAGTCTTTTCTTCCATCGCCGGCAACGCCCCTTTCTCGTGGCAAGGAACTAACTTCGCCAATCCGGAATAAGACCACGCATGCAATAGCCATGGAGCCCACTTTAGCCAACGTTTTCAGACTAAAACATCACACACCCTCGGCCACTTTCTGTATCCTGCCTCGCTCGCTTCATACCCCCTACCGATGCAACAAATATGCCTCCTCACCCAACACACCAAATACACCTCATCACCGTACACTCACCTCCTCTTCCACTTGCCAGCTCACAAGAACACATTTCTCCCACCCGACCAATACAATTCTTCATCCCCTCCCCCACCCCCTTGCTTCGACAGCAAATGGGGGTGGATGTATACCTCGTCCGCATTACCCTTGACCTCCCCTTCCTCCCCTCTCTTCACACCCTTGAAACATTACATTGCACCATCGGAAAAATTATGACGCCATAATTGAACATAAAAAATACATACTTTCGAAGCAATGCCGAGTAAACGGCTGCCATCTTCGGGCGGACCCGTACAACCATCCAGCGGGTCTTTTAGGTTTTGGGTTTGTGCCGTGAACCGCCAATTCCAACATGTCAATTAGCCGTAACAACACATTCTAATCACACCCGTAAGCAGTTATATGCAGACAAGTACAACAAATAATGTGTCGCTATTCTCCACGATGCGTGGCCTAACTAAGCGACTTCGGTCGTGCCGGGGCTGGGGGGGGGGGGGGGGGGGGGGGGGGGGGGGGGAGAGAAGCGAAGAAAACCCTCACTCTGGTCGTCGACAATTCCGTCTCGATCTACGTACACCCTCGTCTGAATTAATTGTTGCTCCTCCCGTCGCAGCTCGACTCCTAGCATAGGTTCCCCTTCCCCTTCGGGGGATAGGAAGGAAACGAAGTACATATAGCTTCAGACGACGCCGGGATGATGCTTCTAACGCCGCGTCGTACTTTCCCATGTCCCATGAACGTCTATGTATTTTCCCCACACCTGTCGGATCGCGTTGAGTCCGTCCGTACCCTTCCCCGGTTGTTTACGATGCTAGGGGGGCGCTGTTAAGAGCAATGTGCAGTCGCAATAACTCCAAGCACACCGCTTGAGGCGTTCATGTCGATGACATGGTACGGACTAAACTAAGGGACGGGTTAGTCGAGGCGCCGTCCACAAAAGATGTCGGGTGTGGGCATACTCCACCGACAACCTACCGTAAATGTTTTTTTCGGCGGCGGTCCATAATGAGGACCTCCGCTGCTAGACTGTGCCGCCGCTCCTCCGGCTTCGACCCTCCTCCGGTATGTTTCGGGTCGTGCCTCCCCCCCCCCCCCCCCCCCCCTCCCCATGGGAGGTTGGAGATCTACATGGATGGTCGGCGGCTAGCGAGCGCCCTCCCCTCGCGTTGCTGCTCGATTGTCCTCCGATAGCTCCAACGCCCGCCTTCTTCCTCAGCTCCGCTCGTATAAGGCTAGGGATCGATGGTATTGTCGATATTTTACAAGTATATTTCGCTGCGATTTCGAGTATGTTTCGCATTCGTGGTCACCGAAAGCACCACGAAATACGTCGATAAAGTCCGGATGATATCATCGATCCCTAGCCTTACGCTCGTACCATCCTCGGCGCCAATCAAGTCCTGGTATATAAGTCCCGCCCCAAGAGCATGAGAGTATTCAGAGAGTATGAAGACTTAAAGAAATATATCGGACTGCCCGAGCGGGAGATCTTGGCGGTGGTGTACATATAATATTTTGAAAACCCCTGCGTAATGACAATTGCTGAATCGCGCGGATCACAACTGCCGGATTTACCCCGCCAGCCCCTAACCGTGCTAGGTCTGGTACGGCTATGTGGTTACCACCGCCCCCCACGAGGAGATGGGGTGGCGGGCCTGCGAGCGCACCCCCCTCCAGGGCCGCCGCAGCGGCGCTACCGGCGGGTGCCTTCGCGACGCCACTCTCCCCTTCCCCCTCACTACAAGCACACACCCCACTCCCACATCTGAACACAATCTCCACGCAGCGGGCATCTATCACCGGTCAGCAACCATCACGCACCCCCTCGTCTACCCCCCCTACCTTGCACACTACACCCCCCCTACCTTATGACCTCGCACTTGATTGGACCAACTTCGTATTTATAGACGGCTCAAAGAAAGGTGGATCGGCTCCTTGCGGAGCGGCCGCATAGTACCCTACTTAAAACACCTCCTTAAAAATCTTTGTCATCTCTACACCACCATCAGCCACCATTTATCGTGGTGAGCTCGCAACCATCGACCTCAGTCTAAAACTGGGCCACCCCGCGCTGCTCTCCATCGCGGCGTCTCCTTCCATCCCTCCCTTTCATTTTCATTTGGATACGCACACAATATACGACATTAAGGCTTATTCTATTGCAGCAATTGCCATCATGCGTATACGACCCTACTTGCCGTTAACGTCACCTAAGTTTGTGCTTTTATCTCATTTTCTTTTCTTCTTTTTGCTTGGTGGCCTCCACTGCTTTTTTTGTAATTTTGTTTATCACAATTTAATGCTGACGCGTTGCAGGAGACCAGCAGGAGGGCAGTGCTAATGCTGTGGCATGCCTTCCTTTTCCTCGGGCTTTGGCCTGTGGGATTTTTTCCTCCTAGCTCCTTCTTGCTTGGTGGTTTTCCCTACCTTTTCTTGTAAACACATTTAATTTTGGTTTTCATGCTGATAATTAGCTGTGCGCCGATCTACACTTTCGTACTCACTCGTATTGACAGCAACTGCGCTGTGTGTCGCGATTTTTCCCGTAGCGATAGCAGTAATACCCGTACAGGTCGTTAGAGGCACGTTATTTCGGACACGTTTCGGGGTTCATTAGAGACATGTTTCGGGGCTCCTTCGGATTAACACATGCTGGGAATTTCGAAATTCAAAATCGACAGATACAGGTAATAACCGCATATGCGTTCCAGTAAAAGAAAAGATTATAAATAATCAACACTTATATTTTAAATTTTATATTGTAAATTTTATACAATAAGGCAGGATTATCGATATGAATTCTTGTAGTCCACTTCTTTGCCTGTCTTCTTTTCTTCTTTGCTGGTGGATCTATACTTTCCATGTAATTTAATTCGAATCAACATCTCGACGATGAATAAGGATAATGTAATTGGAGTCCGTCTCGAACAAAAGTTAATTTTCAATAATCAAATGAAATACAGCAATAGGACTGAGCGGCGCCGCGGAGGCCGGCGGTCAGTGAAATAGTACTTAATTCAATAGATAGGGCCAAGTATATTATAGTGTTATGTGTTTTGACAATTGACCGTCAATGATTTTACAGATGATGCGGCAACAGAGTATTTTCTCCGCCAGTCTGCGCTCGAGGACCACCGCGCACAGAAGTGCGCTCGTCGAGCGAGGGCAAGCCTGCGATCGCGGGGCTATAGCCAGCAGAGCGAGGCCACATAAAGTACACGCTATGCGAGGGAGTACCGCTTGTGCTCCATTCCACGCGGGAAGGATTGTGGACAGCGATGAGGAGGAGGACGCGTTCCAGCCCAGAAAGGCTGCTAGGCGAGCGGCGCTCGGGGATCGAACCAACAACGCGCGCCGAAAGCCGGCTGGGCGGTGCCCTAGTCGTGTGGTGAAGGTGTCATTAACCCAAGCACCTTGCGGAGATGAGGATGCCAGGGGAAATGGAGCCAGTATGGCGACGGAAGTAGCGGTGGCTCAGCCCGGCGGCCCCCGAACCGCAACAGTGGGCGCCGTGCCACAATTTCCTACCGATAGCCCGGCACGCAGCGACTGTGACCGGCCCTCACGGCTGCCGTCTCCCATCCAACAGGTACGGAACATAACCCCTCCCCCCCCCTACTTTCCCTTATATCCCGCCTGTCGTGAGAGCGGTGTAGAGTGGGGGAGGTCGTGGTCGCTTAGTGCTGAAATATCAACAATTCTTCTTGTTTTCCATTTAATTTGAAATATTTTGTATCGAACTTCCACGCTGTTTGAATTTAATTACAAACATAAATGGAATGATCGCTATCCGTACTATTCACAACGTACTGATGCTATTATGTATTGAATCAGGCTATGCATATCATTATGGTGGTGAAAATAGTTATGATGTGTTAATAGTTGAAATCGACATCTTATATTTGACTACCAATAGACAAAATAATTCGAATGTGATGTGCCACAACTAACCCGCCCTTTGTCGCGCGCGCGCGCGCACACACACACACACACACAC